>OX422201.1:1118015-1395515 GCA_949130485.1 Agelas oroides | reverse complement strand
TATTGTGTACCTGTCGTATATTGCATTACAAGGCAGGCTCCCCCATTTCACATGATAGGTACATCACCCACAGGATGTAAAACTGAAGACCGAAAATGGGGGAGACCTGGGAACGAGGCTACACATATTACACATGATATTTATACCACTTTCTAAGTTCTTCATTGGATGAACAGCAGAGTATAAAGGGTCATATACTCCTGTTATGTCAAAATTGTAAAATAATAGTTTGCACAAAACTTACATATAGTTTACACAAAACTAGTTTATTGTCTCGTATAAATTGGATATACTACCTATACTTGGAGTATAAACAAGATATACTCCTTGTATAGGTAGTATATCCAATACTTATAGCAAGCTGTGCAAATTAAGATGGGTGTGGCTGCTATCCATTGAGTAATATATACCGTATAGCGTGAAATTTTCACTGGTGCAAATTTTCGCGGAAAAGGGTCCTGACTCTTCAGAAGAAATTTTTGCGGTTTTTATTTTCGCGGAACACGAAACACTCTGACCACACCCCTACCGGTTGATGCGACATCTTCGGACCGTCTCTTACGGTTTCGTTGGTATTTTGTACAGTAGCAGGCTAATTCTTCTTTACAGCAACCATTTACAGGGGAGACAGACTGTAGAGAACTATCTCGTTCACATGGGTACTTGACGTATGCATGTAATGATGTCATCAATTTCCATCTTAGTTCATTTTTTCGCGGTTTTTATTTTCGCGGAAGCAGGTTTGTCCGTGAAAATCGCGAAAATTTGCACCCAGCGAAAATTTCTCGCTATACGGTATACCATTTGTAGGGAAGGGGTCAATATTCAAAGATGTACACACTAAGCTTGAAAGCCCCCTACGTCCACCTTGCATCCACTCACGTGATGAATGCTCCCAGGCTTTCCCTGTTTTTTCGCCGCTCTTTCACTCCTGTGTATTATTGCAAACACAAGCAGAAGGTGAAAACGGGGAGGCCTGGGAAGCAGGCTGACAGACTTATGTTAAATACATATTACACATGACGTGCAGGTGACACAGCACATAAGGCGTAATCTCGTGCCCAGCCCGCACACGCCTCCCGGTGAGAAACGGTCTGGTGAACAAAGTGGTAATGACCAATGAGATTGCGAGATCGATAATTATTACGTAGCACTTCCTTTACAACAGTAAAAATTTGAAAATCTACTCGAGTATCCGTACCTTTTTGGAGCGGGTTTGGCGTAAAATGGTTGAACGTTGCTAGGTGACACTGTCGCAAAAGTGTGCACAAGCCCAAGAAATTCGACTTGGTTCACCAGACCGTTTCTCCTCGTGAGAGGGTGGGGTCTGGGGACGAGACTACATAAGGCGTAACATAAGGCGTAACATAAGGCGTAACATAAGGCACTGCTGCAACTAACACATTTGACAAAAAACCTTTTCGGTTATAGTTTACACTTTGTGGTCCACTAATTAACACCAAATATCCCCAGCCAACCAGCCCTGACACCTGAGCCCACCCCCCTCTGATTCAGCTCTTCACACATCAGGACTGTGTGGGAAACAGGCCTATTCACAGTTCCAGGGGGAAGGGCTAATTGTGCACTATCATCAGCAGGTGCTGAGTTTTCACATGATAATGTTATTAGAACCTTAGTTTTCTGTCAACATCTGCTGGTGCATGGAGTGTTCTGTGATGCAATACCAATATGTTAGTTGCCATGGTAACTTAACTGGTATGGAGATGCCACATAGGAAACCACAGGTAGTGTTTTCATTCACACACACACACATGCACACTCACACACACATGCACATGCACACTCACGAATGCTGCATCACACACACATGCACAAAATACACATGCACACTCATGAATGCACACACATGCACAAAATACACATGCACACTCATGAATGCCGCATCACACATACACACTCACATGCACACACACAGGGGTGACCACACGACAGCCAGCTGCAATCTCTTTGTTGTCCCACCACACACAGAAGCCGTGGTGTTCAGTGTGGATGGAGCCCTTGCCGCCAACTTCTCCCTCAGTGCCAGAGACATCAAGGTCAAACCAAGGGCGGTGGAGGTGGCACGGTGAGTGAGTGTGTGTGTGTGTGTGTGTGTGTGTGTGTGTGTGTGTGTGTGTGTGTGTGTGGGTGTGTGTGGTGTGTGTGTGTGTGTGTGTGTGTGTGTGTGTGTGTGTGTGTGTGTGTGTGTGTGTGTGTGTGTGTGTGTGTGTGTGTGTGTGTGTGTGTGTGTGTGTGTGTGGTAATATCCTGCATTTGTTTCACAGCTGGTGGGGGTGGGATGGTAGCCTAAGTGATTGGACTTAGACAACAACCTCATTTACCCTTATCTAATTTAATCACATTGAAGTTTTCCAACTTTGGACTGCAATCATTGAGTGGAAGTTGAGAATATACTGGTTTTAAATCTCACTGCAATGGCCGATTTGCACTATAGGATCACGTGATTACTGCCACGCCCCTCTGGGGGTCAGCTCCTTCTCGTTTTCCGTACAAATGTATGGGAAACGACTACTGAGGTCTATAAAATAGCTTGCCGCTCGTGTACAGCGTGTCCTCCAGCCATCATTTTGAGAATATCTATTCCAGATACGATAAGCTCTGCTACCGTATATAGCCAATACGTTAAAGCTCTTCGTACGCGGCAAAAACACGGCAAATTCTACTGTCATGATTGCGAAACAGTGGCTAGACCAAATAAAAACCGACTTACATGACTTGTACTTCGACAGCTAGCGAACATGATGTTCCCAGGGTTTAACTGCACAGCAGGACCCACACAGTCACTAAGTTGAAAGTACTGTCGTGGAACCATGACCATCATAGTCCCACCCTCAAATTTTAATAACTCACACACCTACAATACACATCCCCACACAACTACAAGCACATACACAACCAGAGTCAAGCTGTGCACAGGAAGAGAGGCTAGAACAAGTATCAAAGTGCCTGGAAACAGTACATACAAGTATTAATGCTAGCAATACGCCAAGTGGTCCACAGAAACTGGAATGTCCAATCGTAACTCAGGTCTGTGGTCTTCATCAACCCCTTCATGGATGGTTAGCTGCCCCACTCTCCACTCTGGTGATAAGCATGCTTCATCAGGAAATCAGTGTACCTACATAGACACAATGACGTCTATAAAGTAGCCGCAGTGGGGAATCATATTTCTTGCAGATGACTCCACACAGAAACTCTTATGCCAACAGTAACTAGCTAGATTTGAAGAGCTGTTTGTACAGCAGCTGAAACTGGCTTCATCTCTCTGCACCCACCCATTAATAACGTGTACAGAAAGGCTAACAGCCAGGCTTTCACGGCTTTTGGCTCACCTGAGTCGGCTGGCATCCCAAGATTGATTCACATAATGTTCACAGTCAAGACAATCCACCCTAGAACAGCCACATAAAGTATTTTTTCCATCTATCGTCTCGATCACGAACGGCAGCTGACTTTATGCCGCGCTGTCAGCACTCACCATACGTTTTCAATGGCGATTCCGCGGACCCTGACCCCCAGTTGTATCACGTGATCCTATAGTGCAAGTCGGCCATTGCATGAGGCAAAATTCTCTGGGGGGGGTGGAAGTCTTACCAATCAAAATTCTCTGGGGGGGGAAGTCTTACCAATCAAAATTCTCTGGGGGGGGGAAGTCTTACCAATCAAAATTCTCTGGGGGGTGGAAGTCTTACCAATCAAAATTCTCTGGGGGGGGGAAGTCTTACCAATCAAGAACCGAACCAACTCTTGGCCGGAGTTGTTTTGTCTCGCAAAGCACCCACTTTATTAGGTTCTCACAAGTGCAGACTTTGATGATGTGCTAACCTTGCTAAAAGTGTAAACATCATGAGCTTTATAGTGTTTATATACCCCAAGGTAACTAATTTATGGTGATTTGATACTTAAAGGTGTTTAGATTGGTACAAAACATGTGTGTGCAGCTGTAGTAGTGGTACATTGGAGTGTGATCGGGCACTGCTGCATTGGTCTCTAATAGTATCCCTCTTACTCTCCTTCCCTCCCTCCCTCCCTTCACTCCCTCTATACTGCCCTCCCTCCCTCCCTCCTTTCACTCCCTCCCTGCCTCTCTTCCAATTGCACTCTCTCCTCCCTCCTCCCTCCTCCCTCCTCCCTCCTCTCTCTTCCCTCCAGGCGCTGGCAAGAACTAGGCTATCTCATCATTTACATCACTGGTCGTCCAGATGTGCAAAAGGAATATGTACTTTCATTCTTGGGAGCACATGCGTTCCCCCTTGGTATAGTATCATGTGCGGACAGCCTCTCAAGTGACTCGCACACTAAGACACTCTATCTAGCAAGGCTGATCAAAGAGGTAAGAATCTTTCCTTGGAAACCAAAGTGGGGTACCAATAGAGAGGGGAGCGAGAGGAAGTGAGGTCATAAGTGCTAATAAGTTCTTGGTATTAACTAGTGGATGAGAGGCAGAGTCCATGGTGAGTGATGTCAATTGGTGTTGCCTTGACAGCAAGTGTGTTGAACATTGTGGGATCAGGGCTGAAAAATGATGTAAGGTGGGTGATATGCAATGTGTGTTGAACATTGTGGGAATCTTAGGGCTCGGAAATGATAATTGGTGGATGATATGCAAAGCAAGATAAGAATGAGTCTAACAATTTCAAACGGGAGATTCCACAGTTCAAAAACTAAGGACCACGCTACTGCAGCTGCTTTGCACCAATTAGCACTCAAGTTGTGTGCAGTTGCCTGGCAACCAGAAACCTCACTTGGCCTTAATTATTACATCCAAAAACTCACTTTTATAGTTTCTTTCATTTCAAGTATCATTGGATAGCATAATTTAATCTGGGATGTTTATACGCAAACAACTTCTGAAGCGTTAATTACATTACACAAAACCCTCTTGTGTGGGGCAAAGGGATCATATCCCACCAGAATAAATGAATTCCATTCACTTCAAAGGGTATTGAATGACACGATGAATCTATACCATGTCATGCATGCTTGCCTCCAATGTGATCATGCACACCTTGCAGTGGAATGCAATATATACAAAGTAATGCAGTGTAACTGTGTATGATACTTGTTCATGTTTGTAATGTAACACACTGTAACATTGTGTGATATCATTTACTGGGAACTGTATCTTGCATATCAGCCAAACTCTCATCTGTAACTTAGTTTTCAGTCAAATTAATACTTGCACACATTGTTAGCCTCAAGCACCGTAGCGTAATCAATACACGTAGCAGTGATTTTATATATACTATATTTCTTCGATCAGACGCCGCAGCTACTGTTTTTTTTCGTTGCATGTTTTTGTGTGGCCACCATTTGAGGGCGGCTACTGGAGGGCGGCTACTATTTGAAGGTGGTGTTTGTTTCTTTGGAAAGCCCGCAGACACCAATGGCAGCTGGATAAGGTACATATGAGTGATACAGTGATGACTGTTAGATGCTCTCAGTAGTAAGCACTGCCTCTCAATCCTGCTGTCAGCCATGGAAACAAGTCGTACAACACAAACAGCCCTAGGCCAGCCTGATGAACACTGTCAGAAATTGTTCACACATGTGTGCATGTGGCGCATATAGTAGCTACGGCTACTATTTGAGGGCGGCGTTTGTTTCACTCAGAGCTTCGGATTGTGCGGCTACTATTCGAGGGCAGCGACTATTTGAGGGCGGCGTCTGTTCGAAGAAATACAGTAGGCATATTGAAACACGTGATGGCACATATGAGAGGAAATCCCTTGTAGAGTTACTATGAGGGGTGAGGGTGGTGTAGCTGGTGAAGGGAGGCTTGTTGGTGAATGTTTTCCGGGGTAAGTGCACCATAAGCCATTCACGAATATACATGTATGGCTCAAATTGGATGTCCAGTTGCTTCGTCTGGCCTGGCGTCAAATTCATTGTCGAATTTATTATCAAATTCATTGTCAAACTCATTGTCAAATTCATTACATGATTATTTTCTCTGGGATGTAATTTGATGTGACACGATGTGACCACTGATATCACTTACTGAAAGTCAATGTTAGCTGAAACAAAGAAGACACTGTGATCATCTTTGCAGCCAACCTTAGGTGGTGGAGGGGTGCATACGGTAATAATTCTAAAAGTTGATAGTACTCAATGGCCAGGGAATGTCCCTTTGTGGTAGAGTGCACACAGTGGTAGATAACCTTTTACATGATTAGTTGTACTGGTTACTAAGCAATGGTTCAGAAAAACATAATTGGAAATCACAAAATTGGATCAACAAGTAAAATACATGAAATGCAAACTTGGCCCTCCTGGTGTGTTTGCTGCCAAATCAGTCGGTGCATGCCTTGTTTTCCAAATCATTGCTGCCCTTAGCCTTGCACTACGCCAGGGTACAAGACTATGCTGTCCTTAGCCTTGTACTACGCCTGGGTACAAGACTATGCTGTCCTTAGCCTTGTACTACGCCTGGGTGTGAGACTATGCTGTCCTTAGCCTCATACTATGCCTGGGTGTGAGACTATGCTGTCCTTAGCCTCGTACTATGCCTGGGTGTGAGACTATGCTGTCCTTAGCCCTCGTACTACGCCTGGGTGTGAGACTATGCTGTCCTTAGCCTCGTACTATGCCTGGGTGTGAGACTATGCTGTCCTTAGCCTCGTACTATGCCTGGGTGTGAGACTATGCTGTCCTTAGCCTCGTACTATGCCTGGGTGTGAGACTATGCTGTCCTTAGCCCTCGTACTACGCCTGGGTGTGAGACTATGCTGTCCTTAGCCCTCGTACTACACCTGGGTGTGAGACTATGCTGTCCTTAGCCTCGTACTATGCCTGGGTGTGAGACTATGCTGTCCTTAGCCTCGTACTATGCCTGGGTATGAGACTATGCTGTCCTTAGCCTCGTACTATGCCTGGGTGTGAGACTATGCTGTCCTTAGCCCTCGTACTACGCCTGGGTGTGAGACTATGCTGTCCTTAGCCTCGTACTATGCCTGGGTACAAGACTACGCATGTCCTTAGCCCTCGTACTACGGCTGGGTGTGAGACTATGCTGTCCTTAGCCTCGTACTACGCCTGGGTGTGAGACTATGCTGTCCTTAGCCTCGTATTATGCCTGGGTGTGAGACTATGCTGTCCTTAGCCTCGTACTATGCCTGGGTGTGAGACTATGCTGTCCTTAGCCCTCGTACTACGCCTGGGTGTGAGACTATGCTGTCCTTAGCCTTGTACTACGCCTGGGTGTGAGACTATGCTGTCCTTAGCCTCGTACTATGCCTGGGTGTGAGACTATGCTGTCCTTAGCCCTCGTACTACGCCTGGGTGTGAGACTATGCTGTCCTTAGCCTCGTACTATGCCTGGGTGTGAGACTATGCTGTCCTTAGCCTCGTACTATGCCTGGGTGTGAGACTATGCTGTCCTTAGCCCTCGTACTACGCCTGGGTGTGAGACTATGCTGTCCTTAGCCCTCGTACTACACCTGGGTGTGAGACTATGCTGTCCTTAGCCTCGTACTATGCCTGGGTGTGAGACTATGCTGTCCTTAGCCTCGTACTATGCCTGGGTGTGAGACTATGCTGTCCTTAGCCCTCGTACTACGCCTGGGTGTGAGACTATGCTGTCCTTAGCCTCGTACTATGCCTGGGTACAAGACTACGCATGTCCTTAGCCCTCGTACTACGGCTGGGTGTGAGACTATGCTGTCCTTAGCCTCGTACTACGCCTGGGTGTGAGACTATGCTGTCCTTAGCCTCGTATTATGCCTGGGTGTGAGACTATGCTGTCCTTAGCCTCGTACTATGCCTGGGTGTGAGACTATGCTGTCCTTAGCCCTCGTACTACGCCTGGGTGTGAGACTATGCTGTCCTTAGCCTCGTACTACGCCTGGGTGTGAGACTATGCTGTCCTTAGCCTCGTACTATGCCTGGGTACAAGACTATGCATGTCCTTAGCCTTGCACTATGCCTGGGTGTGAGACTATGCTATCCCTTGCAGACAACTGCACTTTGAACAGAAAGTCATGGCTAACAACAAGTACACTTATTGCAGGATGCATGTATTTGCATTCCTGCAGCAATGCAAATCTATCCCTGTATCTACTATCTACCTATATGTGCATTGATACTAACTCTTAAACATATTGTTGTATGCATGAGCTCAGACACTGCAGCATGCACATGTGGCCAACTGAAACCCATGCAATACACCTTGAATACAAAGGTACACATGTCGCTATGGTATTCTCATCATTGTGGTCCATTAACACAGGAGTTCCAGCCCTCCATCCTGGTTGAATTTGAATTTAAGTGGGGCACAAAGGGCATCCAAATTAGTGGCTGGTTCTTTTCTTGTTTTTACTGGACCTTGAACAAAAACATCCAGTATGGTATTCTCATCATTGTGGTCAGCCCCTCCATCCTGGTTGAAATTGGATTTAAGTGGGGCACAAAGGGCAGTTCACATTCACAGGTTAGAGTGTGTGTTGAGATTCTTCTTAATGGTCTGTTTCCTAAACACTCACTCTTTTAAAAGTGTCTGTCACTTAGTGGGTTGATTGTTTTTAGTAGTCTAGAACTCGAACAACCAGTCTCTCGGGCCAAAGATTGTACAGGTATATTATACGTAGATATTCATGAACGAATAATCTGAGCAATCTTCGAGTATACAGAACTTCACTTTTGCAGCGTTTCGACCCCGAAGGGTCTTCTTCAGGCAAATATAACTCTTGGAGATGCACTTTACAAAACAGACCTTAGTGGCTTGATTGATGTGCTAATTTTACTGTGGAGTGTTTGTATTCATATCAGAGCATGTTTTTACTGGTCCTCTCTGGTGGTCAAGGTATTATTATTTTTACCTCCAAGACTTTTTAGCCCAAAGACCAGTTTTTGAAGGTGAGAAGGGGTAAAAAAGAACTGGAAGCAGCAGGTGGGAGGGACTTTTTAGTTCATAGGCGAATGCTTTAACCACTTCACCACAAGTCATTTTGCTGGTCATAACCAGCAAATACAGCCTCTGGGTAAAAAACCTTACTCACTCCCTTGACTGTGGAGTGTTAAGGTTGTACAGCCTGTGTAATCACACTCAGAGTACGTGCCACTCATTCTAGATCAGAGTATGTGTTAGTCCTAAAGGCATCCAAATTAGTGGCCGGTTTGTTGTTTTTACTGGATCTGGGTAACACTCACTTGACTGTGAGGTGTGATTGGGCTGGTATACTTACAAGGACAGCCTCTGAGTACAAAACACTCACTCCATGAGAGTGTGATTGAGAGTGTGTGAAAGTGTGTAGGTCTATCGCTTAGCGGTTTGGGTGATGTGCTAATTTTTTCTTTGGGGTGTTTGCATTCTGTATTGTAACCTGATCTTGCATGTTTGCACAGGTGGTTTGATAAACTCAAAAGCTACACTTATCTACCTTGTATGAATTCCTTCTTGTTAAAACTAGCTCAGAATGTAATTAATGAGATTTGGTTATCTTTTGATTTTGAGCCATTTTCTCCAAAAGTCAATCAACTCTAGCAACTACAAACAGCTCTAATGTGATTAATAAGGGTGAAATATTTTAAAAGTGAGTAAAAATTGGCATATGCCTCACAAGACAGAAGGTGTGACAGAAATGTGGTCAGCTCTCATGGTCATTGGGCTTCGTTGAGGCATGTGTGCAGCCTACCTAATTAGCCAAAAGGTTGCCCAAAGAAATATTAAAGCCAGTAATTTAATCTGTTATTGAGTATACAGTGATCTCAGTGGCTCATTCAGAAGCAACATCCTTTTAAACCCAGTTACGCCTGCCACTGTAATCTACTCCTGGGGTCAAAGGTGATGGACAGCCCCCACAATACTTGCCTACTCCTTATGACATCATGCATCACTTTATGTTTACATCCTTGGGAAGTAAACATACATTTGATGGTATAAGAGGCAAAGATGTTTCTGCAACCCCTAACAGAGTTCTGATGGCACATATGTACTGAGTGGCTGCCCCAGGTGCGAAACTGGAGGATTTTTTTAGAAGATTTTGAAGGCCAGTAGTTGCCTGGTGGTTGTAGCTCAGTGGTTAGAGCACTGGTGGCCCAAGCCAAGGAACCCCGAGTAGGTTCAGGTGATTCCCAGTGACTGCCCGTTTACCACTTTCCCTTTATTGGTATCGTACCACCGAATGTAGGTTTGTTACTAGTATGTTATTCAACTGTATCAAGTCTGCCTGCATAGAAGGCATGTACAACCTTAGCCTCATTCCCTCCCAAGTGCTTCGAAGGCATGTACAACCTTAGCCTCATTCCCTCCCAAGTGCTTCGAAGGCATGTACAACCTTAGCCTCATTCCGTCCCAAGTGCTTCGAAGGCATGTACAACCTTAGGCTCATTCCCTCCCAAGTGCTTCAAGGCATGTACAACCTTAGCCTCATTCCCTCCCAAGTGCTTCGAAGGCATGTACAACCTTAGGCTCATTCCGTCCCAAGTGCTTCGAAGGGTCTGGAAACTCTTGTTGGAACTACACTACCACGTAAGTTCTGGATACCAACTTATTAATGTCCTGTTACCAAACTGAAAAGTAGGTCCTTTTCATTGATAACTGTGACAAGATCTACATTCAAGGTCTGATGGAGCTTGTAACTGAACATCTGACATGAAAGCGGTCTGTACTTCCTGTCTAGATGCTGAATGTGGCCCTCTGATTGGTCATGTATTCAAAAAGATGTCTTGGATGGGCTTGTTCCTATAGGTGATTTCCAGCTCTATACCTTATCACTTGCCATTATGGCAAACATTTTTGGATGGGGGAGTTCAAAATGTTTTCTGTGGTTGCAGTTAGTCTCATTTCTTGTTCCTTCCTCAAGCAAGGCGCACGAATCCTAGATGTTTTGCCGAGTCACCCACTGTGCAGGACATGTTTGGCCAACGCCAGGCTTCATCAGCTGTGCTAGGGTGACCGGGAGATGGAGACTGCTAACACATGCATGAAACACAGTCAGGTGGCTGGCAATGACATAGAGTTCAAAAAGAGTACAAAGGCAGACAACTATGAGAATCATATTGATGGGACATAATGGCAGCCAAACTACAGGTTAAGAACATTGGAAAATTGACTCGGCAAGGTAGTGGAAACCTGAATATCCAGTTGGTCTTTATCTCATCTTAAGTCAGGAAAAATACTCTTAAAGATACCTTCGAAATAAACGGGTTTGATGGTATAAAGCGAATAAGAGGAAAGTGAAAAGGTGTTACGCTTCTAAAATCCACACCCCAATTTTAACCAATGTTGACTTAAAAGAAAACCTCCACATTTGAGACTGAAAGCTTGCTCTGTGTGGAAGTTTATATTTAAAACTTGCAATTCCTATATTGCTGGAGGGTGACCCGTGCCCAAGTGGTCATGAATTGGAGGGCAACAGCAACTCCAAGCTTTCATCACCCAACTTGGAGGTTTTCTTATGACCACAGACTGCACCAATAGAACGGCACAGGCCAGCCAAGTGTCTGCAGTAAAATAGGCGATGATTGTGTTAACTAGAGATCTGTAGTGGCCTCACTCACAGTCAGTGAAAGGGAGGGAGCTTTGAAGTTGACATGGGAAGACATGGACATACAATAGCAAAACAAAGGTTGATTAAACAGATGCAATGGAACCTATGTGGTATAGTGGTTGATCCAGGTAGTTCTAATTAAACACAAATCTGTGAGCACCTCTAAATAATGTCACAGCACATGCACACAAGTAGCCATTGCTATAGCAACAGGGTTCTGTGTGTGGGTCAGTGATGTACGGTACAGCACAGTACGGCTGTTCCTGTGAACTGAATGATAATTGGTAATCTCATCAACACTACAAGTGTGCTAATGTGGGTGGACTTCCTGCACTGTCATGCGTGCGTGTGTGTGTGTACAAGGTGGTGACTGTGTGGACAAACATTGCAGGGTCAAGCTCCACCGGTGACTACTTGAGGTTTTTCTTTCTCCTACCCATAGACAAGACCACTGGCTATGCCTAACTCAACTGAGATGCAGGTGGAACTTTGGATGCCCATACCACCAGTGTTAAAGGAGTATAGCCAGTGCTACTGCAAGTGCACATGTTCTTGACCCAATTTGGGGGCTTGTCTAGTGTTAGCCCAGATTTTCCTGAAGTAGCACACAGAGCCGCAGCAGCGGCTTGGTTTGGGAGGGGGGTATGTCCCATTTGGAAGCTCCTTGCATTTTATCCACTGGGTTATGGGGGGTGGGGGAATATTGATCACATGACAGCCACCAGAGTACCTTGATATCGTGATATGAGAAGCAGAGGTATGCATTGATTAGTGCTTTGAAAATGACACACCAAATCGCGATGTGTGAACTCCTTGAAGCTACTATTTTTTTACAGTAGACCAATACAAGCTATGCCGCTTAATGTGAAGTACACACTCCACATCAAGTGGCATAGCTAGTCAACTCACTAATCAATGTATAGCTCTGCTTCTCGTATCACAATATCAAGGTACTCCACAGAGTTAGTGGTTGTCATGTGATCAATATCCCCCACCCCACCCCACCCCGTATACTAATGTGTGGTCACATGACATAGGTGCAATGACATAGTACTATATACTGATGGACATCGTTTTTCTTTTCAATGTTGTTATGTGATAAAGCAAATCATCCTAGGGCTGGAAGGCTACCTTCACTTTCACAAAAAGTATCTATTCAGGAGTGAAGTGTCAGAGCAATCTTAAGTGCACAAAACTTCAGCAACGTTTTGGTCCTGAGGGACACACTGTGCTAGACATTTTGTACAAACAGTCAATGCATATGTAGTTGTTGAGGGACATAGTGCCGCGGTAACCGATGTGCTGAGATTTGTTGGACTGACACACGGCAGAATAGAGATTTTATTGACAACATTTCGAACGGACTGTGCCAATCTTCTTCAGGTCAATTTCTGTGCCAATCTTCTTCAGGCCAATTTCTATTCTGCCGTGTGTTAGTATAACAAACCTCAGACAATGCGTACACACACAGTGGCTCCTAAATGCCAAAACTGACAGACTGGGTAAGAATCTTAGTGTCACAATTATAGATTGATATACAGCTACACCTAGCTTAGAGAAAGGCTAGCAAAACGAGAGACAAGTTGAAGGTTATTGCCTTCACTCGTGAGTGATTTGATTCAGTCAGTCATTGGTGCTGATTATCACTGAACAATCAAGGTGACATACTCACCATGAGGCTTAGGGTAGGACTTACCACTCCATCTCGGAGAAGTGGAAGGAAGCAACAGGTGAACAAACAAACAAACAAACAAACAAACAGACAGACAAACAGACAATGAAACAAACTAAACCTGGTGAGTGACAATGCTAGGAGAAAGGTCTTAGGTATCCATTTATGATCATAGCAATTAAGTCTTGCACAGCAATCAATACAGCATGTAGAAAGTGAAGGACTACCAGAAGTGTGGTACAGATGTGATCTAGATATAACGCACTTTCAATGAGCAGGGAAATCACCCTATATTATTGTACACTCTATAGGGGACCTTTGTGCAATCTTGCATCAGCTAGAAGTCATACACTATATCAAGGATGGATTTTTAGCTCTCCTCAATGACATGAAACCAACCTACTGTTGTAAAGATGTGTTCTAAAGCCAGGGACCCTGGCTTTGATTCCTGGCGACTGTTGACTTTTTAGTTTCCTCTATTTCATCTCATAACATCAACCACATCTCTATTGCGTTCTGCTTGCAACTAATGATCTAGGGCACAAGGGCTAATGAACTCTTGTTACCCATACATATCAACACCTCCATTTTGCTCTCTATTTGGTGGGCAGTCAAGTTGTAGCTGCAAATTAGCCATACAAGAGACAAGGGATGGGTGGGTCAATTACATGTACACTTGACACCTCTGTACTACTATGAGAGTGATGTACAAAATTACATTACCTTGGTGACTGGTTCACTTAAATTGAACCAGGCAGTAGAATGTGGCATAAAAGTATGTCACAAACTGCCTTAGGTAGCTTTGTTGCATGGAGTGTGTACTAGTCTCATCCCCCGATCTCATCCAGCGCGTACATCACATAATGTGTGGAAGAACAATACTGAAATTGATCTTGGGTCTGGGATTGAGAGTAGCAATGTACATATTTTGCTACTCTGACTAAATTTGAGCTGTCAGGCAGCTTTCCATTGTATACTGGAGCAGAGTTACAGCACTACTAGTTAAGAATTTGCAATGAAGCATTTCAGGAGCTGAAAGGGTGCATGCTTGTCATTCCTATTCACCACCCCCTGTTAGCAGTTTCTTAAAAAGTATTAAACACTCTTGGCCTTTCTAATGAACAGGACCAAAACAACCTACAGAAAAACAGGAGCATGTGATGAAAATATGAATGGAACAAAGCGGGTTGAAAGAATGGCATTTTCCTATCTGGGAATGTCAGAGCTTTGCCTGATATGCATCTCATGTTTAGAGCACTAGTACATGAATATGCAATTAGTAATGAGGAATTCTAATTGTGTACTTTCCCATTGCATTTATGTTCTATGCTTGTGCAGCTGTATTCTGAAAGGTGTATTCTGAAAGCTATATTCCATGAGGTTTGCTATAGGAGCTCACGAACAAATTGTTCCATGTAGCATTGGTTTTATTGAAACTTAAAATATTTATTTTTGTTGTTTGCAAACGCTTCTATCATATGTTTTTTCAGTGTAATAGTTATACCATGAAGGTAAGCACAAGTGTCCGTACAGAAAGTGAACACCTTTCTTGCTTCCCAAAGATGCATGCATATCTGAATTGTTTCCCATTTTCTCTTTCCCAAACGATAAGTGTTATTGTACAAAAACGTTGGGATCCTGTAGCTCTAGCAATACTGTTGATTTCGCCTTGCTTCAAATAGCATGGTGTGAGCGTACCTCCATGCGTACACTTCTGCAAGTACAAGTATATATGTACTTGCTAGTACTTGTACACTGAGCGTTGATGCTACACGCTTATGCTACACGCTCATGCTCATTCAAAATGAGACGAAATCAATGGTACTCACCCTGTGGATACTTTGTATGTATGTATGTATCAAATCAATGTGCTAAATTCACAACTAGTTGGCCAACTAACAAGTTACATCTTGGTTGTGTAGGCACAGTTGTCTTTGTACACACACCTCACATGTGTGAACGTTTTCAAGTGATTTTGGAGAGTTCACATTAGATTCCTAAAGCTAACTTGTGTTTTGTTTTGCTCGGTGGAGTATTAGCCCCAACTGTGGGTATTCATTCTTGTCCGATCTGTTTCTTGTGTAAACCAAGCTGGCTAACTTCAAAGATATTAGTGCTAATATACAATTAATGAAACTTTGATGTCTTTGAGGAGCGACATGGGTACATTGAATCCTCCTCAGAATGAAATAGTTTAGAAGCACATATTAGATCTCAAGACCACTATCCATAGAAACAGAGTACTGCGTTGACACTGCAGGTGTTGGTTGTTGGTAGTGTGAAATAGCTAGCTAACCTCATAATGGGGATTCCTACAAGGACGTCTCTGGGGTACAAGTAAGCCTTTTAACATGCATGTGCAACAATCAAGCCTTTCAAAGCAGTGACTAGTTGCAACTTTACATGAAGCCATGTTGAAATGATAACTCTAGTTGGTCAGACAGATTCTAACATGATAGATCAATTCTCTCTTTCATGCATGCACTCCATCTAGGCGAAGATGATAATCTGTGCTGCCTATGGCTCTCAGAGGCACCTAGGTGTGTATAAGGAACTGGGTCTGCAACCAGACCAAATCTTCATTCATGGCAAGAAGGTGAAGAAACCCCTACAGGACTGCCAGGTTAGAAGCAAATGCAAATATGCTCACACATCACAAATTTAACATGTGGATACCACCTGTTTATTACCCAATTAGCAAAATCATTCTTAAATAGGGGTTTGGGATGAGCTCATTGATAAAAATATTATTGTTGTTTCTGGAACTAAATTATAATAATAATAGCTTCTAAACTTGCCTGACTCCAAAACTAACTCGGCTGTCCTCAAAACAAATAGCTTGCTGTGAGTACAAACAAAAACGTGACTATAGGCTTTGGAACTGTAACTTATTCACCAGTGCATGTACATGTAATTTGTGAGCAAACAAGTGCAGAAACTGGAAAGGTGGGTTCAGATGTTTTATGTTTGTGCAATACTTGCAGTACTTGACAGATGGTTTTGCGGGGCATCTTGCTGAGATGCAGGACTCCCCTCCACGAAGAGCAATGTTTGATGTCCGACAGCTTCTGGGTGATGTCTGTTTTGCACTGCCTGGGAAGCAGAAATCTATGGCAGCAACAGCAAGCAAGAAGAGGTCGACTAGAAGAACTAGTTTGTCATGGAGAACTAGCCTTGGCCAGAGTTTTGATTCAAAACATCAAGCTGAAAGTCCCTCAATAGAAACAATAGTGTAATGACATGCACAGTCATCAGTATATCATTGTTGTGTACACAAGCAGTAGTGCTGTATTGTAGCTTCTTTCTCTCATATTTTTCTTATGTTTGTACTCCTACCACATTCTGCTGGACTTTTTCTATTGATAATATAGTACAGCTGAATTAGTTCACATGCACACGTCAGATCACAAGTAATTCTATAGGTAGCAACAACGGATAACTTCTATTAAATACTCATCACTAAAAAGTCAGCATCAGCAATTATACAGGTTGTGTCAACAGAGGTTTCTGGTTAATGCTACCAAACAATATTATAACAGTCTCCGGTGATCAAGAACCTTGTGCAAGATTGTATTATTTCTATTTTGTCTTCCTTTATGATCAGCAGCAAATAAGACTGTGCAGACATGATAGCCTAAATCATAACAGCTACATCCACTTACCAACTCCATGAGAAAGTTAAACATAATTGTAGGTGTAATACAGTCATGCCCAGTAATGGGGTCACCAATATTGAGTTGTTAAGCCCCCCAGCTGATATTAACCTTATGGGATAGTGTACCCTGAAAGCTGATTTTGGCCATACATATACATAGACCAATAAACAGACAGTTTTCTGATAAACCTCAAAAACACCTTTTCACAATGTCATGAGCGATGTGGGGACAATCTGTTCAGAGTTCAAGACAAGCAGGTAGCTACGTCCTATATTGAATGTTGTGTATTGGATGTGAACAGAAACTCTGGGAGATGCAAGACAAGTATTGGCTTGAGCATCATCATGTACAAAGGTGTGAATGTGTAATATTGTGTATCAATATGGGATTCACTCACAAAGTGGAAGTTAAATGAACAATTTTAATCATCTCAATTCTGTTATGCATGAGTAATAATATTATGAATAATTTTGACCATAATCGGAAGTAGAAAGCATCAAGCATAAAATGAAGCGGAAAGAAAGTCTGGTGTTTGACAGTCCTCATGGGGTACGAAAGAGGTCGGCACAACTTGGCAAGTTCTGATCAGATGGCAGAATGTATTCGCAGGACATGAGTAACTATTTTGAAAGTAGTCCAAACTTGTCTTGCAGCTTGTTCTCGGTTGTCTTAAGAAACTTCAAAGCTTTCTCAAGCTTTTGTAAACCATGCTGTTGTTCAGCAGTCTATATACTATTTAAAATTAAATCATAGATTTAAGAGGCAGTAACAAATACGTCTTTCTTTTTGGAGGCAAATGTCACTGGATTTTAGTGAGTGATAACAGTACTAGAGAATAAAACATGCAGCTAGATGCCATCTGCACTTCTATCATAGCATTTCCATTCTTTAAGTTTTATCGTGTAATACGTCTTTTTGATCCCCATGTGACAAGAGATATGTAGCTCAGAACACAACCTTTTGCATTTTGGGAAATGAGAATGGGTGGACATGTCCTCGTGAAGCCAAATACTAGTTTGTGTGTTGCCAAGGTGGATACCACACACCGATTAACACTGTTGGTGATAATTTGTGTAAGTTACTTATCCGTAGCAAGCCTATATATAGCTACTGTAAGCTTTGATGTGCTTATTAAACAGAAGCACTTGCATGTCAACATAACCGGAAGCACAATGTGTAGCAAACCTGGGCTTGAGTAATGATTCAGATATGTGGGTACAAAAGCTCCAGTATAACTCTCATCCACACAGACAAAAACACAAATTAGGGTTCTTGTGTAACAATGTAGCCTTGTTCCCTTCTGTTTGCACTGACAATAATACATGGAATCGAACAAGTGATGGTATAGAAGATCACAGGAATGAGCATGTGTGTGGACATGAGGTGGATGTGAGTGGGAGCTGTACGTCGATCAGCAAGAAAACCCTCAAATTATTACATAGTGATACCTTAAGGGCACTATTGATTGCGAGTATTTATTTTAGTGAATAGCCCATTTTTCGCAAAAAATTGTACTCGCCGATATTAAATTCATTGCTACATTCATTCCAATAACTAGATTAGAATTTCAAAATTGCTAAAATGAATACCCGCTAAATCCGCTATTTTCCCAAACCACTAAAATTTGTACCCGTTAATAATAGTAACCCTGAGGTAATATTTGCTGCAAATAGCGCTCAGATTTTCCCCCTAGCATGGCTGGACCAATTGTTGCTCTTCTTTGTTGTTACCATAGTAACTTTAATTCTAGTAAGCAGCTGGCAGTCATTATTATTCATCAGTAGATACGGTACCCTGTCACCAATCACTGATACGCACAACCTAACACTGATGCAGTCCATCTTGGATAATAGCAAGTGCTTCTAGAAAACATTTGTGAGCAATGGGAAGAAATATCAAGTAGCTATGGAGTGAACAAACCCAACTCCATATGGCATGAAGGTCATACTCTCTGGCATGAAGGTCGTACTCTCTGGCATGAAGGTCGTATATACTCTCTGGCATGAAGGTCGTACTCTCTGGCATGAAGGTCGTATATACTCTCTGGCATGAAGGTCGTACTCTCTGGCATGAAGGTCGTATATACTCTCTGGCATGAAGGTCGTACTCTCTGGCATGAAGGTCGTACTCTCTGGCATGAAGGTCGTACTCTCTGGCATGAAGGTCGTACTCTCTGGCATGAAGGTCGTACTCTCTGGCATGAAGATCGTACTCTCTGGCATGAAGGTCGTATATACTCTCTGGCATGAAGGTCGTACTCTCTGGCATGAAGATCGTACTCTCTGGCATGAAGGTCGTATATACTCTCTGGCATGAAGGTCGTACTCTCTGGCATGAAGGTTGTACTCTCTGGCATGAAGGTCGTACTCTCTAGCATGAAGGTCGTACTCTCTGGCATGAAGGCATGCTCTTGAATACCAACAGCAGATGCTTAGATTGTCTGAACAATCAGGTTGATATGTCCTTGCTTATACTCACTCTTGCATGCCTAATCACTTCCGAATTGTCTACACAACAGCTCACTAACGTTAGCTGAGTAATGATGGTTTTTAGGTTATTCTGGGAATGTTTACAGTTAGGAAACTAGTGGTTGGTTGGTTGCTGTGAAAGTCCTGGTTCTGGTGTCTTGAGACCAACTAACAGGGTTTATTGAGCTTTCAAACCTTAATATAGCTACGATGTTTCAATTACTCTCTCACTATCTTCATCAGGGACAAATCATCGGAACACAACTATGTAGATATTATAAAATTGCAAGGGATGGAATCTGTGTATCTAATAAAAGCTGAAAGTGAACAAGTGTTTACGGATGTACAAGTTAATAAGAGTTGTCGATTGTAGTACAACCAAGAACGTATGATGAAGTCGTTGACATCATCTCATGCACTCTTGGTACAACTGAAGAAACAGTCTCGTACTGTGATCGGAAAATTTACTTGGTCCCCTGTAATGATAATACTGTTTATAGCATTAAATTTTCTGAAATCAAAAAGCATTCCAATTTTTCTGCTGATACTGAAAAAGAATCTCAATTTTACCTTTACATTTACATGTTGTCACAACACATTTATATTTTATCCTACCATGTTTTCACCGACTCAAGAAACTACATCAATCCAATCTTCTACACCCTCTACCTCCCCGCTCATCTTGGGTTTACAGTTGCTTTTGTCATTTTTACTTCTCCAAGTATGTATGTGGACACATCAATAAAGAAAATGCCTAGACTCAAGATATGCAAGCTGCAACAAACTGGGCAGCATTTTTCCATTAACCCACACACTTCTAAATAACTGACCCACTTCATGAGTAATTCAAGAGGTGGGGCTATGCTGATATTAACGTATGGAATTGCACATTTTCTGTCCCTACCCGTACCATCCAGGTGCATGCTCGTACGTATGACGGCTTCTCCATCGCACTGCAGCAGTATCGACTCCGCAAGCAAGTACACTGAGGACTGCACCAATCTCGACGAAGACTTCATTACGACAGCTAAATTATCGAGAAAGTCCCGCGAGCTAGGCGGTTATAATTGCTTTGTTGTTTCCTCCTGAGCTAAAGATCAAGAAACCAGCTAACAGTGTCGAGCTATTTACAGATGGTGGTTATACAAACCTTGCGGTACCTATAGAAGGTCTGAGACTCACCAAAACGACCGTTTTGGAGGTACAGCAGAAAGACGAGGCAGTCTGTTGATCCTTTTCGCTCACCGAAGCATTATACACACCCCTTGATACCGCAGGGCTGGCAGCCAAACCTCCCCCAGACCTAGGAGAGCAGATGGACAGTAAAGGTGAGAAGAACTAATGCATAGCGTTAATGATCTGCTAAAAGCTTTATGATATAGTGTCGAGACAAATTAAGAAAACAGTACGAAGCCATGATACTCAGCTAGAGTAGAGCTTTGTCTCTGTCGTGAAAGCAGACCCGCCCGTCGCTTTAAATGCGAACAAGCTTGAAGACTCACGCAGAGAGACTGCAAGGCTAACGCAACTATAAATAGTCTATATCCTGTAAGCATTGCAAGTGGGTATGTGTTTAGCTGGGAATGAACATTTGAAGTGCATTTTCACATTGCAGTATATAATGTTAGAAAATGGGTACAGCATAGTAAGGAAGTATAGCACCCAGTTTACCTCTGTTAGGTGGCCATGCAGTGTAAGCTGTTCCAATGGGTTCTTCCAACCACATGGCTCCTTTTTCCCAGCTAGGAAGAGCGGGGAAAGCTGATGAGTCTTTCCAACAAAGTTCATGATATTAAAAAGTGCAGCTCTATTAACATGGCAAGGTAGTTCTAACTGTTCACCATTTGGAAAGATTGTTGCTGAGCTATGCTATACCGTACACTAGCAGTTGCTTGTCGACGCACTAGAATTTACTTTCACTGGGTGCTTGAAGGCTTAAGGGAGCAACATTATTGCATGACAAAGCATAAGCTGGCGGCTAGAGAAGGAAAAGCATGGTTCCAATTTGCCCAAGGAGTCTTTTGTACCTATTTTGCTAGCTATCTCGGCCTTTTGCTGCATGAGGAACTGACCTTTAGAGCATTGGTGAACATGGCTTAGCTGTACCATTCACTATAGTGCCACTACTCATTCTGTAGCTGAAGTGCAGGAGACACAGGGTGACCAATCCTCTACAGGAGAGGGCCCCTCATCGGTAAGATCTGGTGAGGAGGGAGGATCAGTGGAAGGAAGAGGGTCTTCGAGCGCTGAAGGTGAATGTCACATTATTGTTGTAACATGTAGCTATGAGGATGTTGCATGCGCCAACCTTTGATGCAGGTTGGAGCATGTAAGCTACTGCATGTAGTATCTGTCACACTTTGTGCTCATATATGCTTACACTAACAATGGTGATATCACACTGTAAGCAGAGGTTATTGTGTAAGCAATGGTTAATGCTTGGTCATATGTAAAGAAAAACACATGGCGCTCAAACTAGATTGCTCATTAGTTCTATACCCAAGCAGAAGGCTTACTCAGGATAGTGTTGGATGTCACTCTTTGACTTCCAAATCTCTTGAAAAATTTACAACTGCTGGTATAACAGTGAAGCCACCTGCAGTTGCAGTTTGGATGACATTGGGAGGGTTTGGGATTGCGAAGCCATTCGGAGAACTACTGCTATGTTTCATTTCCGTCAGTGTTTCATTTATTGCGCACCACAAGCCAATCTTGTGATAATTAAGTGTGAGAGGGACCGCCCTCGCCTTTGATCCCAAAGTGTGAAGGCTTGATCTTTGTAAGAGCTTAGGATAATTTTTCTGGTGTAATATCCTTATGCCAAGTACATGTAGGGCTTGCCCTCTGACTTCCATGCTTCGCCGCACCTAGTATTGCTAGTATAACGTTGGCGTGAGATGATATCACATGCTGCTGTAAAGTTGCAGTTAGAAACTTCCTGCATATACATAACCTGAGGCAGTAGCTAGAGAATGCATCACTCTCTGAGTCATTGGTATTGGAGAGTTTACAATTGCAAGGAGGGTTTTAGGTTTGAAGCCATTGCAGCATATTTCATTTATTGCCCACCTCGTTGTAATTAAACCAGAAATATCCCAAAAGATCAAGCTTTTTCATTTGACAATCAAAGAGAAAGGTGTGGTCTCTCATACTTAATTTTCCTTCTGCTGTGGCTTGATTGTTGAACTAGCTAAGTGCCTTCTGGACACCTGGCTGTATGAATGACACAACAATTTTGATTTACCTTGCTACTGATGGTACTAAAACCACACATTCTAGTTAACAATCAGGCCCATGCACTAGTCATACTGGTCAGATTTTTTTAGACCATCCTTCACTTCCCTTGGGTTCAGTGAATGTAGTATGACTAACACTATGGGCTAGCTGTTGCATATGCCACACTGTAGCAAACATCTACAGCAGCTCCTCAATCAACTAGTTGAGTGTCTATGTAGTCATACTGTGAGTGACAAAATGCATGGAGGTGTGTCACTGATCGCTGAATGTCCTGTTACGCCACAAACAAAGCCTTGGATATTTTTTGCCAATAAGCCAGGTGGAGGGGTAGTATGAAGCAGACTTCAGCAGCTTTTTATGGTGGCTAGTTAGGATCACTGCAGCAATCAAATTCAGAATTTCCCGTCAAAATTGCAATCTAGGACTTCATTCTTGACCTGACACACCACATTAAGAGGGTGTTGTGTATGTGCTAGCGAGGTCTTTTACCAATGAAATTGTGCTGACTAAAATTTCATGGAATGATGAGAATTTTATACTATACTTAGCAAACCTCTTTTCACTTTGGGCAGTCTCGGAATGTTTTGCGACACTATTAATTTGAGGGTAAAGTGTTGGTTGGCCATATCTGAATCTAGATGTAATTTAGCCAAATATGTGAATCGTTTCAGATGGTTATCAGAATTGGCACCTTGACAGCAAATATTCAAATTTTTCCGCTCAGGGTTGATTTTGTACACAGCCTTATGTTTTTCTGGCTAGTATAATATGAGTCCGTGCATAGCTGAGATGCTTGCCGACATTCTGTGTAGTGTTGCTCATGCGATAGACTTGCCGGTCAGGTTTCCACAGGGTGTGTCTTTGTTCTTCAATATGCGCTAATCAGTCTGTGTGGTGAATGTGGTCTAGACTGGTTTGACCAGTTTGGTTGAGTAGATTCATTAACTGGCTTCTGGTTGCTTTGAGATGCTAATTGATATTTTGTTTAATATCAAAGCGTATTTGTGAATGGAATTAGCTGCCAATCCAGTTTTAACACCTGACTGCTTTGTCAAGCCTATTATAGGGTTGCGAAACCTTTGTCAAGCTGGTTGTCAAGCTGGTACGCTAACCACCATGTGAGCGCAAAAGTTCTCAGACTGCTCCACCTCTTTCCTACATTGTTAGAGTATGGCGGAACATCTGGTACATCTGTTATGTTTGTCAGCATGGGCTCTAACCCCACTGTTGTGCTTATACAGGAGTAAGCGTTATGAGGGGTGTTGATTGGTAATTAGGAAAAGATGATATTTCATGTCTCATTCAACCAGTAAACATACATCTACAAGTAAAGCCGAAAGCTCTATTCACTTGTGATGGAGTGTGCATGTCAGACAGAGACAGAATGCTAACAAAGGTGACCGTACATGAATCCACAAGTTTAAGTGGAATGTGCAGCCTTCTGTTAGCTGGCGGAGTGGGCAAGGGAAGCCATGGGAAGCCTCTGTGTCAGTATCAGAAGCCAGGCGTTTATTGGACTAAAGGCAGATTGCAAAGGGTCAGAGCTGGACTGTGTAAATTAGGTTTGATAAGCAAGTATGACCCACCTGGTGGATAACCTCATATTTGTATGGCTTGGCTCGGCTAGCGGTAGTGCCACTGGTGGACTATTGTTACCACGGAGGGTTGAATTGTCCGGAAGGTTGGAAGGTTGAATTGTCAAGTCAGTTCTGGTTGACTCTGTGTTGCTCTATAAATAAAGTAAAGTGGCTTCAGTGTCATAAGATGAGCTTGAGTAAACAGTCTTTGATCACATGCTTGTTTGAGTGAGCCTGAGCTGTTTCAACCAAGAGTAGAAACTCATGAATGGTTAACAGTGCTTTGCATCATGGAGACATGCACAAATGATTTGGTGCCAACTGAAAAAGCAGATGATATTGTAGGACTGAAATTTGTCACAGTCAAATTTTTCATCACCCTGTATATACCATGTATACCGGGAAAAGTTGGCAATGGTTTTAATTCAGTGATTTGGCAATTCAAAGTTGATCAGCCTCTATATGCGAAAGCGTCAACGTTTATGATGTGGTGCATGCATGGGTCCTCAGGTGCATTAAGGTGTGACTAAATGGTTTTACGTAATGCGGAGAAGATTACGGAAGTGTATTATTGATCCGCAGAAACTAGCGATCGATGTAGCTAAGTTCAGTGCCTGTTTCTGCCATCAAAGTATCGACCATCCAGTGTGTAAGTCGCTAGTTGGCACCTACAATGGAAGGTATTTCAGTGTAGAAAAGAACAGTCTTTGCCTACAATTGAGTCGCGAGCCAGCGCTATAAAGCGTTAACTTCAGTGCTGCCCTTCGTGAAAGTGACGCTTACTCGGAGCAGTTCCGCACCGAAAAATCCAAGTTTAGTTGGTTTCACTGTCGTATGTTCTTACAGAATCTCCCTGGGGAACGCGAAGGATGAAGATTTGAAAGAGCTATGGCGTGATTTGTCATTGAAAAATGCTAATTTTTTGAATCAGTGAGACACAAACTCTTGTATTTTCCCTACAGGTAGAAATTTCTGGATCCCCAGTGGGATCTAGTTACTACTGTTGTTGCTCTTGGCTGTAGCAAAAGTAGAGGCCCCAGCACTAGTGGGAACTGCTCCGGGTTTTGCAATCTTTCCGACAACATATTTCTCTTCACTTAGGAAAAGGATGTGGGCGTGGTCAAAAATGACTTCATAATTAGATAGAGTTTGATGGCAAGTAAGCTCTCACCAAGTATCAAGATCATAGTATGAATCCAGTGTGATTTACACTGCCTCACAGTTTTAAGGAAAGTAGTCAGTCCTTAATGCACCTGAGTCTCAGTCCACTGTGTGCACGTGACAAAACTAGCTGAAATGATGGCACTGTACAAGGAAGGAACAGCTGTTGTCCCTATCCTGTCCATGTGGGGGGCCTTCAGTGGACACATCTTGGGCATTGCTAATCTCTCTCATATGATTGTACATTATGGATCCATGAACTACCTCAGTGTGAGTTAGCAGTGTTAATTCTGCCTATTTCTGCCACTTAAAAGTATCAAACCCAGGTTATCATAAGGGGTTGGTTGGGTGCTACAAAAAATGCACATATGTACAGAGTGTGTATTGCTGTATGTTCATGCACTATGAAGTAGAGACAATTTCTCTTGTACTCTGCTTGTGAAAACTCACATGTATTGTGCGAGGTGGGAAAAGGTGCTCAGATCTGCATGATGATTGATGGGGTTACTGTCCTGGATGAGGTGTCAAATACAAACTGACAATGTCATGTAATCGTAATTACGTGCGTGCACTGCAGCAATACTGTACCACAGTCGTTGGAAAATGACCAGCCAATGTGAATTGCACTTGCCATAGTGGATGTGAATGACATGGGAAATCTTGCCTGGAATGTGATACCTTTTTTCCATCACTGCCAATATGGTTGCTTCCTTTCTATTGTTGGTACTTCTTAGGTACAGTCCAGATAACTGTCACTTCTGTGCCAAAGCTATATATACTGTGGCCACTGGGAGTGACATCGTAATTTCACCATACAGTTATAAATTAGACTCTCCTTTGGGCAAGTTGTCTTTGTGATATTTGTAACTGCACAAGCTTCTTGCTATTGGTACGTCACTATACAGGTACGCCACTGTACAGGTACGCCACTATACAGGTATGCCACTGTACAGGTACGCCACTGTACAGGCACAGTACAGAGCTTTCCTTTGAGTAATAGCCAAGAAAAGACTTGTCATCTGAGAATACAGAGACCCTGTGTGATGTACACTTGACATATGTAATTGCAGTTTTAATTGTAGGGAAACTGTCTGGCAGCTGGTGGCACCTGAGGGTTGAGCATTTCTTTTATGATCTTGTATGATAATGACTATTGAATGATGCACACAGAACTGCTGAATAGCAATTCGCTGCTCACAGCATCTAGATGATGAACAGCATTTTAATGTGATTGACTGACAGTGCATGTATGGTCAATATACTGCAAATCTTTTTACTTATCTCTTTATGTTAAACACGTGTGCTACAACCTAATGAAAAATTGCAATTGATGAGAAACTGTGTGTGCAGCACGAGGGAGAATCTACTGCCAAAAGATTAATTTTTCGTTCAGTAAAATGTGAGCAGCTAGCTAGCTGGTGCTTGCTGTGTCTTCATCTTGCTACATGCAATGTCAATTGAACATCTAACAAAGCCTTCCTCAAGCATGAACTATGCACAGCAGAAAAGTCATGCTCACTGGTAGCAGAGGTGATCAAACGTGTAGGGTGAGTAAACAAGAGCATAGCTCTTCTATACACTCGCTCAGGCTCGCCCCCACAATGTCATGTATTCATCCAGTATATAGAAGGTAGCATTCATGTGATGAGGGCACAGACTTTCATTGTCCTACTGCTGTCTGTCTGTCTTGTATTGCCATAGAGTACATTGTTGTCACTTAGTTGTAGTGATACATTCCTAATCTATTAGAGATACACAAATGGTTTCATTGTATTCTGAGATCTGTCGATGTCTTCAAAGGACTACTAAAGGCACTTACTCCACTCAAACATGGCTTTGTCTTCTGGCACTGAAACTTCATGGGAACTCATGGAGTGTAACAGGGAACTATTGTACACGACGAATAATGGTATTGAACTGTTTTCACAGATGCTGGCATGGAAACCAATAATGCACAAACTGAGATCAGTAAACATGCCATGGCCACATCAAATCAATTAGAACATCTTGTAGAGTATACATCCTCACATAGAATCTTTCATGTACTTATGTAAAAAAGGAGATAGCTGGCACCAGTTACGTATGTCAAATAGTTGTACTCTTAACATGTATAGTGACTGCTCAATAAGGACTATACAAACAATCAATGAACCACATCTCTCTGGAAAAGGTAGGCCTAACAAAGTCACCTACTGTACAAGACACTTTCGGCCTGGGGTGACCATGGGGAATGCATTACAGACAAGCCAGACTGCTCAAAGACACTTTCGGCCTGGGGTGACCGGGGAGATGGGGAATGCATTACAGACAAGCCAGACTGCTCAAGACACTTTCGGCCTGGGGTGACCGGGGAGATGGGGAATGCATTACAGACAAGCCAGACTGCTCAAAGACACTTTCGGCCTGGGGTGACCGGGGAGATGGGGAATGCATTACAGACAGAGCTTGGTTCATGGTATGAGTGTGAAGTTCAGCTGTCCGCAAAGGACTAATGGCTGGATGTGTGTGGTCACCAACCTCTTATGCCTCTAGACTGCCCACTTACGAATGACTGCATTTGGTACAACTTGTTAGCCAAACAATCTACTGCTTGTAGGCTCTTCTACATTGTGCTTACAAATTTCCCCATTGTATTTTTCACCAATGCTCCTAACCACTCCCTATTATGCTCCTCAATCTAGCATTATGTCGCAATATTTCTCACGGATGTACTCGCAATTTCATTCAGCACTATACTACCAGCTATTTTTTGAGAACTTATGCTTTGTGTCATGACTCCAAATATGTATATGGCCCAAAATGTGTTATCACCACATTTAGCAGTCCAGGAGAGCAGAGCCAAGCCTCAACTAGGTACATTGAAAAGGCATTGTTATCCATGGAATCACGCTAGGGTCAAAATAGGGTCAGTAGAGGGTATTGTTTGACTCGTTAAAGGTGTATTAGTGCTATAATAACAAAGAGTAAGACATGTTGACTGACCCAGTGATTTCCCATAATTTTAAAAATCAGGAAGTCTGTACAACCGTGATGTCATAACCTGTTCTGTCGCTATGCCATACCATCCACCCTCCTGTGTTCCCCAGTGACTAATAAGCTTCAAGTCAGAACAAGTAGCCCTCCATTTCAGCTGCTTACAAGAGCAGAGGCATATATGTATATATGTATATATGACTATTGACTGGAAAGTCTCTGTACTAAGCATTGCTGCTGTTCATGGACTGTAAGTTAGCAACAGTCAACAGTGAATTAGGGCAGTATAGCACTAGTTTTAGTATAGTTGTTTTGCAGACATAGCTCCTTTGCTGGTAGTTATACATGTGTAGCTATATAGTAATACACCATGTCACATAATCAAGTATCTGGATGTCTATTTGCTATTTTAGACAATTATGTGCATGTGCAAACAGTGGCTCTTTTTTTCTCTCTCCTTTCCCCTATGAGCCTGGGTGGGAGGCTACATGAAGTCATCCTATATGTTTCTGTGTGAATAAAGTCAATTCATCTCTGTTTGGTGCTGAATATGCACTTACAAATCACTGCTCAAGCAAGACAATTACATGATACCAAATTGATACCAAATTAGAATCTACCGTAATTACATGATACCAAATTGATACCAAATTAGAATCTACCGTTTATGTATTACCTTTTGTACTCCACAGAAGCAACTTCTTTCACTATACCAGAGACTGGCGCCGTTGTGACCAACTACGCAACAACCGGTGAATCCGTTTCTCCTAGTGGGATCACAGTAACGTTGCACAATAGAGACCTGTGGGCAAAGTTTCATCGGGAAACAACAGAGATGATAATCACAAAAGCTGGCAGGTATGCATGCATGTATTCTGGTGTGACAATGCTGTAGGTCTCCCATGATCCATGTTGTTGTACCAAGTAACTAGAGTTCCATATTGTATGCATGCGCCCGGCACAGTGGGTGATGTTGCACAGCATCTAGGCCTGCCTTTTCTTTTATCAGGGAGATGTGGTTCATTGATTGTTCATGCACCAATGGCTAATCACATAGGAAGTGTATGACTAATTTTAGGGACTGCCATACAGAGTAAAGGAGTACCAATCCCTAGCCTAGCCTATGTGTACAGACTGAAAATCTATGTACAGTATAACTACTTTTTCTTTTTTACACTGGAGTGGGGTGGGGGTTGTTGAGGCTATGTTCTGTCCTGTCCTGTGCTCCAAGTTGCCAACAAACTTCCTAGCTTGTGACTTTAGGTTGATTTAACCCAAAAGGGTTACCTCAGTTGTAGTTCCAATAGTGGCATGAATAGTTTCTGAATACTGCTTGGAGTTTAACCCTATAGTAGATGGCTATTACCAAATCAGATAGCTAAGTAGTGTAAAAGGTCAAAGGTCGGGTATATTATTATGCTAGGGTTGAAAGACTATATACAGTGATGTTTAATAATAGAGATCAAATTCTTCTCATGGTTGTCACAGAATGAAGAACCAGATGTATAGATTCATAAAGCAACTTGAAACTGGTTTACTGAAGGCTCAATTACTTGATCAAGTGTAGAGATACCATATTGCCTCATCTTAAGAACTTTTTAGGGAAAATATGTGCAACCTACTTTGTTAAAAGGGAGGGGAAAGTGCTTTGCAAATTATTTGAGCAACCCAACTAAGGGGAACTGAATAGCACCATACCTAACATACACACACACACATACACACACATGGACACATGCACACACACACACACATGCACGCACGCGCACACACACACACACACACACACACACACACACACACACACACACACACACACACACACACACACACACACACACACACACACACACATACACACATACACACACACACACACACACAGGAGAATGTTTCCAGTTATCAAGTTGAGTGTAGCTGGCCTAGAACAAAATGCAAAGTACATCGTAGTTATGGATATTGTTCCCATTGGAGATAATAGATACAAATTCCATGACTCTGAATGGGTAGTTACAGGCAAGGCAGAGCCGGCATTGGCTGGAAGATTATACATCCATCCAGACAGCCCAGCAACAGGATCAGTTTGGGAGAAACAGCTCATTTCGTTTCAGAAGTTGAAACTCACCAACAACCACTTGGATCAGTTCGGATATGTAAGTGCATATTCATAATATTATCTGCTATACTTCTCCACCACTTAACACCTTAGTAAAGAGATTAAGAGGTGAAAATAGAGGGAAGTGAAAAGGTGGCAGTCACTGGGTATTGAACCCAGGACACCTGGCTTGAGCCGCCAGACAACCACTAGCCCTCACAATCCTCTATGTACATCTAAATCTCTCTATTTCCAGCGCAAGGAAAGATGTTGTAAGCATTTCATACCTTGTACATAGTTACTGTGATGTGGCCTCTCGAATAAGTTCACTATTCCAACTATGCTTAAAACTAGGTATACACAGGCGCATCGTGCCTCACGCAGATATGGAAACAGCTTAGTCGGTCTTTGTAAGTGATAGTGGGAAGATAACACAGTCTAGCATGCGGAGGAACATTGAGAAGTCAGCAAGCGTACCTTCGTTGAGGAGTCTCTCTACAACAACACTGGCCAGCCGTAGTCTTGTGTGGGCAGACTTTGGGTTGGGTCTGGCCACACAGAACTGATACTGCCTTGAGCTCATGGACATGGCAGTTACGAGAAGTGTATCACTTACCAATGAGAAATGTATCACTCGTCTGCTAGCACACAAGTCTCCTGTCATCTTGTGAATTTTCTATCATGCAGTAACTTAAAGGTAACTAACTGTCTTAGTAAATGGCCCTCTTAGCTTGTCATTGTCTTTGCCGCAACATGCCACAAACAGGGCACATGTGGCAGTGGGGCACGTAAACCTTGTGTACTTCAAGCATAAACCTGTTACGGACATACATACATACATACATACATACACACATACAAGCACAACCTCAGACAAAGACCCCACCAACGCCCGCCACGCCCGCACGTTTATGTGCCTCATGCTAAGGTGTCCGGCAAAAATAATTGATAACACTGCAATTAGAGCCGATACTCTTAACAAAGATGAAATACCAACATACTGTAGCATCATTATTCAGGTGGTATCTTAGGAACCAAATGCCTGATCACTTTGAAATTTGCTCTGTGATAAGATCAAAAGCTGCTAATGAGATATCTGGTTTTATCTCGATATCTTTTAAAATGAGGGATGTGCCAGGTTTAGCTCAACAAGTCCCATATGTTTTGTAATACAATAGGTGTAGGTGTGTTGAAGATAAGTAGGATGTGTGAATTTGGAGGAGGATCTTTATAGTAAAGATATATAGCAAATCCTCACTGACTTATGAAATGGGTGAAGGTATGTGAATACTGTATACATATGCAGTGAGTAAATGTGGGGTACTAGAGCTAACATTTTCATAGATACTGAGGGAGAGAGGGACAAGGAGGAGATCTGAAAGTGTGTCAAGCTGTCAAATCATATATTACCAACTTTTATCTGGTGCCAAGTCTCCCATGAACATTTAGCACTTGTTACATACCATGTGGAAAAAAGAAATGGAAAGAATCGGCGGATCACATATTGGTGGAAGAAAGAGAAAGAGCATGCCACAATGATGCCTTTGGAACTAGTTCATTACTATTTCTAGCGCACAAGAGCCTCAGGTGTTTTTAAGATAAGGAGCTTTGATAGTCATTGTTTGCAGGTCCTACAGGTTGTGATTACTTGAGAGTCACTCACATTTGTCTAGTCTCATTCCCAGCTTCCAGTCATATGGGAGGATAGGTACGAGACTACATTACTTTCAAATTAATAAACTAGCCGTTTGTGATTGTTTATCCATCAAACGTTCACTATAGGTAGAGGAAGGCCAGCAAAACACATCTACACAAGTATGCATCTACACACATGACGCTGTACTTTGAAAACCATTTCCACTACTGCACCACAGCTTCACCACTCCAGAACGCATAAATGAAACTCCAGAAGGCTTAAAAATGAAACTCTGAAAGACCAAAGTGAAGCACTGCTGTAGATTCTTGGAAAAGTATGTACGAGTAGGTACTGGGCTTTCCAAGTATTTGAAAGAAGCCTTCCACCACTTTGAAGAAAAAGTTTACTGCTTTGTGAAAGAATCTGATTAACAACAAATCTGCCTCGCAAATGTAAGACATATACTGTACTATTACCAATAAACCCCATGTTTCTACCAGATTTTTTTTTTGCAGCAGCAGCAGCAACCTAGCTTGTCATTCATATATGATCCCTACTGAGCACCACAACACGCCAAAAGCAGACCAGAAGTATGTAAAGAGTAACCTGGCAGCTTATTTCAAGCTCTGCTGCTCTCTGCTGTCTGCTATCAGCCTGTCTTTTTTGTCTTGCATAGTCCTTACTTGAGGCAGCTCAGATGTAGCTAAGAGTGCAGCTATTCTGCCAGCTAGCTACTTTCAAAATAATGGTACCAGATACAAATTTGTTGTCGGGTTACTTTGACACACATGAAGACATGAATAGAACTACTTCAGTGGTTTTCTGGAACACATCTCTAATTGTCATGTGTATGAGTTGTAAAGCCATCCACCTGTTTGAACAATATTTTTGCTGACTGACTGACTGACTGCCAGAACCGATTGCTTAATCACTATGTGTCCTTGTACACACATAGTGACAACACCCGACAGGACATGCATTGCTTAGAACATCTTGCCTCGTGTTGGGATTTAGAGGTGGAAAGAAAGGAAAATGAAAAGACCGGCCAGTTGCCGGGAATCAAACCCAAGACACCTGCCTTGAGCTGCCAGTGCTCTGCCACTGAGCTATGACAACCAGACAACTATCAGCCTTCACAATCCTCTATATCTACTGCATATTTTAACTTTCCTTTATTCTTGCCTCAAAACACTTGAACCTCTCTATTTCCCAACGTGATGCAAGATGATCTAAGCATTGAGACTGAGAAAACCACTCTGCATAGGTTCTCTCCTAATGGAGATAATTTTTTGGTCAACCACTAACTGGCCAGAAATGATGCACTGGCAAGCGGACATACCGTAATTAACGCAATTATCTAAATTATCTGAAATTATCAATTATCTGTCATACTTTATTTATGTAACAGAGAAACTTACTGTCGATCATTGTTTCTGGAGTTATACTCAGCCTCGATACAGCTGCAGCACTGCAACCGTTCAAAGATCGTGGTCGTGCGCGTGTGCACCATGCCAAAATTTGTACTTATAAACTCCGCTGAAGCTTATTTTCATCGGTACTTTGGCCCATTTTTTCCTAAAATATTTATGGTTACAGCTAGGTGTATTTGGGCTAGAACAGTCATAAATAAGACATTTAGAACCTCGATGTAACAGAAAAAGACGGGTAGGCACAGTATGAGAAAAATGATAAAAATGAGTGTCAGCTAGTACAGTAACTAGGCTAGTTATTCGCTAAAGGAAATCTGAGTTAGCAAATTCTGCACCGCCTTTTCTCGCTTTTTGTGATGTTTGCAGCAGTTGTCATGCCTTGTATTCCAGTTCCAGGGGCTTGATTTGTTAGGAGCTCAGTGAAAGTGAGTAGAACCAGTAGTTCTCCTAGTCTTCCCTATAAGTAAAAGAATTAGTATACGGATCGTGTAAGATTACAAACCATCGAGATTATTGAACTGGAAATGTCCCCCTCTTTCTCGCTATGGGAGTTCTGATGGTGCTTACTGAGTGGCTGCCAGGTGTGGGACTGAGGCATTCAGCACCAGCTACATGTGTTATGTGCATAGTGCATACCATGGTATGCATGGGAAAAAACGGTGTGATTTTAAGTTAGTGGACACGATGCAACAGAATGAAGTAGTATGGGTTCTCCGCATTGGTTTCATGGGTTGTTAAGTGCATTTCACTTATAAGCGCATATTTGTTATTGAGCACTGGTTTACATGTGGTTGCTGTGTGACTCTAAATAAAGCACACACTGAATGCACCACGCTTGTTTAGACGCATTTTGCTGTAAGGCACTCACTCCCTTCCTGTGGAGATAATTATGAGCTTATACGTTTAACAGCGTGCTGTTAGGCACATTTCGCTGTTAGGCATTCATTTCCTTCTTGTGGAGATACAAGCGCATGTGCTTAACAATGTGTGAGTATGGTATGCTGTTACTGCTGGGTCTGCCCCTGAGTTGTGCTGGTCCTTTTGTTGCTCAAAAGCTTTTGCAATGGCCTGGCTTCTGAATGGTTGTGGTCTAGTATGTGTAAACACAATATTCACATGAAAGCGAGTAATAATCTCATTGTGTACACACACCCCCAGAGGGGGGAAAATAATTTATGATGGTAGATATAGTTTCTGGTATGTGGCAATGACTTCAGTCTATAGCAATGCATAGGCTGTTGAACACAGTATGGCTGCATTTTCAGAGCTTTCCTCCTTGCTTTATATTGGTGAAAGAAGCCAATTAAAGGCTAGTACTACATGTGAGTGACAATGCTAATTAAATGTTGTTTGCATAAAATTTGGAATGTATTCATTGTGAGGGCTATCTGCTGTTCATCAGATGTGCAGTATAAACAAAGATCCAATCACTGCTTAGGCATATTTTCATCAGGTGTCTGTGTGTGAGCTTCCACTGTATGTAGTACAGAGTGGTGTGCACGATTGACTGTGATGCTGTAATGAAGCAGAAGCACTGCTGATGATGAACAAAGCTCTGAAGCAGTGGTGTAACTACACCAGAGCTTATGCAATCACAAACCACCCTCACCCACCTGTTACCGCAGAATCCTGGCTGTACCACTGCTGTTGACGCCAAGTAGAAAGGCTAGTTGATCTGATCTCCTACTTCTGGTTGAAATGCAAGAGCATCCAACTAGTAATTTGAAGGCCCTGGGGTGCAAATTCCATGCAGCTGGCCGGTTCCAGATTATTCTGTAGACTTCTTTCTCTCTCTTCAAAACTTATCTCTCGATCATTGCTCTATAACTGATGAGGTCTGTGTTTGTTATCGTCAGCGGAGAGATACTGCGTACACACATACTACTGAAGGTAAGGTGAGAAGTACTCTTGATAGATGGCAATGGCCTAAAACAGCTTCAGAATAGACCTAGCAGTCCCCCCCAGACCCCCATAGATCATCAGTCTGTGCTTTGTGCGGAAACCCTCACTGAATCCATGCTGTGCTAGAGTATCTCCAGAATCCTGGCTATACCACTGCTGTGAAGGCCAAGTAGAAAGGCTAGTTGATCTGATCTCCTACTTCTGGTTGAAATGCAAGAGTATCCAACTAGTAATTTGAAGGCCCTGGGGTGCAATTTCCATGCAGCTGGCCGGTTCCAGATTATTCTGTAGACTTCTTTCTCTCTCTTCAAAACTTATCTCTCGATCATTGCTCTATGGCTGTGTTTGGCCAAAGCATGTGTTTCCCACACAGCAGGTGTCTCTCCAATAACATCTACCCTAGCAATCTAAGTGGTTCATTATGTTTGGCAAATAAATCTGAACAAATATGACAGTGATCCATCTAGCCAGTGTGACTAACAGACTGACGCACACTGGCCCATCCAACATGCATTCTACCACTGAGAGCAGCTTGTCTGACAATGCGACAGCAAACAAACACACCCTCTGGCAGACACACTGTTTGACAAAGTTGGCCAACAGTTGTGTATGTAGCAGACAGTGAGACATAATCATTCAACACTGATAGACACATTCCTTGCTACTTGAACCCTTTCTTGGTCTGACTCATTCAAATGAAATTCACCATATATGCTGAAAAGTAGCTTCAGGTCTGAGCTACTCGAACAACAGTGCAAGCATGGATACTGGTGTTGGTACAGCTGGTACAATACTGGCCCCATATTAGGTTGGATTGCCATGACTCACCTGTGCTGAGCTTTCTATTCAATTTGTTATACAACAAACATCATACACCCATCTGGTTAGCTATCAGGACCATCTATAAGGACTGAGTCATTGTGAAATGGGGAACATGAGGGTATCAATTAAAGTCTGAAGGTTTGAATCACCCTTCTCCCAGAAGTCTTCATTTTACCTACATTGTATATAATACTTTCTTCCTAGAATATTATGCACCTCAGAAGTGTCAATTGTGAACGTACTGTAAGTGTTTGCTAATACGTCTCTTTTGAGCAATCACCCTCAAACTCCCCTCTTTTTCCAAAGTTCTTACATCCGTAATTTTTACCTGTTTAAACACTCTGTGGTAAGCATTTTTTGGCGTACCATGCAAGGCATTAGAAAACCCTTAGCAAACGGTCATCGTTCATTCGTTCTACATGTGCACACATGGAACCACTGGCCTCATTTGCAGGCCACTGCCCAGATTCATTGCTTGCAGTATGAACGTATGCAAGTTGTCTCCTGTTACCACTAACAATGAAAGTTAATTTACTACATCTCAACTTAGCCAACAGCTGCTGGTGATTTCTTCTGGTACAGCAAAGTCATCATGAATATTGTTGACCCTGCATTACGAGACCTTGTGTGTTAAACAAGGGGTGTAAACTCAAGACTAAACATTCCCTCCCAGTTTATACACAAAGTTGTTTAGAAAAAGAGGTGTGTTAGCAAGTATTTAATTGTACATGTGGAGCAAAAGGAAAAGGCTGTTAAAACTGGAAGTGCTACTGTGAGACTGCAGCATCTGTATCTCATGTGGATTTTTTAAGACTCCATTCTGATTTTTTTCCAAGGCTATGAGACAAAATTTGGAACTGAAAGCCTGGTGAGGCTAGTGTAAGCCACCAATTATCAACCACATTTGCACTTTGCCTTTATATCTCAGTCCAGGAATGACTTGGCAACTTTGTTGTTGCACCAACAGAGAGCATAATCTCTCTTGACCCCCTCTAAGCAGGTTATAGTGCACACACGCCCATGACCAAGCACTTCCAAAATCCTATTCACATACCAATTATCGACCACCCCGTACGTATCATCAACTGCCCATACATTTTGTATTATCACTTGTTGACCAGTGGCAAGATTCCAGACTGTAAGTGTGAAAGGAGTTAAAACATCACCATTTTGTTGTCCTAGCACCTGGTAATCCACAAGAGCAGAGTCAGATGAATACAAATATGACTCATGCAAAAATAACTTGCCATACAGTCAGTGACAGGTATTTAAACAGCTACATTGAATGACTACAGTTATGAAACACCTAACAGAGATATAGCTGACTCAGCAGGATGAACCTTCGCCATGGCTAGACTAACGGTAGTAGAACGTTGCTGTGCCTCAAGAGTTCCTGCCTAACGGCTAGAGCCTTTTTCTGCTGGTTTTGACGAATGATAGCTCCAGTCAAAGCCGGTCTTGTGCGAATCTGAAGCACATGCCCTTGTCCTGCAGATAAACTTCGTAGTCAGCACAATGCCTCCGTATTCCAGTGGTCGATAATACATACCAGTCAATAAATGGCGGCTTACGCCAGATATTTCCCCAAATTTTCCTTGGAGCTTTCTGTAGTTTGGTAGTACAGTAGGAAATCACTTATCTGAATACGTTGGGACCGGAGGGTGTTTGGATGACTGAAATGTTCAGATAACTGAAGTATGACAGAAGGCAACATATGTGACACAAACTCCTTGCGAGCTTGTAGCCTTGTCCCCAGGCCACTCCCAGATTTTATCTCGCAGCCGTGGAGAAAAATCGGGAGAAGGCCTGGGATCAATACTACATCATGGACCGGAAATGGTGGACTCGGTTTCCTAATAATGGCAACGTGCCCACGCAATACGCAGCCAGTACAGCAAGCGATCGAACAGTGAAGTTTGCCTAGGCGTTTTGCCAACAGCTACGGACTTCACAAGTACCAAGTCACTAACGAAGGATGTGTAGACGTAAGTGGAAGGCGTTATGCGTGTACGTCGACTGAGGAAAACAGCAGGCTGAGGGCAAGCGCGTTGCTCCGTGTCAAAATAAGTGTCTGCACTCGCACCACTGTCCTCAAGAAGGCTCAGAGCCAGGGCTGAATGGCGTGGATAACTTGTACATACCTACAAGTAGCCATCGTACACCAATGACAGCTCAACAGCAACATGTTAAATGTAATACTGCTCAGCGCTAGCGCTACAGCTCGCTCAAGTAGCCTTGCAATCTGTTTCTCCGTCCTTCAGGACAGTGGTGCGAGTGCAGACACTTATTTTGACACGGAGCAAGGCGCTTGCCCTCAGCCTGCTGTTTTCCTCAGTCGACATACACGCATAACGCCTTCCACTTACGTCTACACATCCTTCGTTAGCAACTTGGTACTTGCGAAGTCCGTAGCTGTTGGCAAAACGCCTAGGCAAACTTTACTGTTCGATCGCTTGCTGTACTGGCTGCATATTGTGTGGGCATGTTGCCATTATTAGGAAACCGAGTCCACATTACGTACTAACCGAGTCCACCATTTCCGGTCTGTGACGTAGTATTGCTCCCAGGCCTTCTCCCGATTTTTCTCCACGGCTGCGAGATAAAATCTGGGAGTGGCCTGGGGACGAGGCTAGCGAACTTGAGTGAGCTGTAGCGCTAGCGCTGAGCAGTATTACACTTAACATGTTGCTGTTGAGCTGTCATTGGTGTACGATACATCCCCTTGCTACCAGGTCTAAAAGTAGAAACTGCATATGTGTAGAAAGCAATAAAACTGTAAGCCATTGCTCAGTTTCCTGCACATGTGGTAGCTACCCAGTGGTTCACTTTGACCCCCTTCTTTTTTTAACCTTTGCTGTAAGTCTGCCTTGCTAGTAGAGGTTATCCCGTGTCTCCAGCTGCCATACAATGGGTAGAGTGAGCCCTGAAACACTTGATGTCAGCCATTTGATAGCTAAAGCTGACTTCTAGTTGGTAAAAATAGTGGGTGTGGCTTTGCTAAATGCATTAGGTTAATGGACATGTTTGGATATCTGAAGTTCAGCTAAATGACTAACTACTGTAATGGTTGAGGGTGCATTCACACTGAACTTTTTTTTTCCTCTCTTTTTCTCCAGGTCATTTTGAACTCCATGCATAAGTATCAACCGAGAATACACATAGTAAAATCCAACGATGAAAAGGCACTAACTATGCAGCAGGGGGACAGTGATAGCTTCAGCACTCACGTATTCCCGGAGACACAATTTATGGGAGTTACAGCCTATCAGAACCAAAAGGTACCCTCTAGTGCTGTAGCTACAATGAGCATTTTAATGTACCTACTTTAGCTGTCACTTCTGTCATTGGCTAATTAATTGTTAATTTTTTCCACAGATCACTCAGTTGAAGATTGAGTACAATCCTTTTGCAAAAGGCTTCAGAGGATCAGATCTCTGTGGAACAAGAAGGTACTACCTTCCTGCTGACTAATAACAACCTAGATGTAGTTAGCAATCAAATTAAGGGGTCAATGGTTTGGGTGGGACCAAATGTCTCCCATATCCCATAATATAGCCCATTTTCATTAACCTAGTAATGCCATTTACCACAAGGAATTTACTTTGTGGAGGGGAAACCCAGCAGTTACACATTTCACCTTGGTTTGGCTTCCCACAGGGAAAGTACTGTGTCTAAGACAAGTATCACCTCCAGTACACCCCCTTTTGAACAACCTGAGTTCTCTCCAGAAGCTAGGCCTTCTCAATCCATGTACATGGCACACTATCCTGGACAGGAGCTGGTACCGTATTCACAGCAAAGTACTACTGTATTGCATGCAGGTAAGACTTTCCATGTTGCCTATATATACAGTGGAACCCCCTCTTAGTGGACACCCCTCAATAGTGGACATATTATAACAAACACTTCAGGAAATTCCAACTGTCCTTCCATTCACTTCAATACTTAAGCAACCCCTGAATGGTGAACACCCTGCTACTCTGTGTAACGGACATTTTTCGCACTCCCAATTGTATGCAAACAATACTTACCGACCCCAATTTGGTGGACACTCGGCAACAGTTTGTGCAATATTGTCCACCATTGCTGCTTGAGTTAACAACTTGACATTAGATTAGTGCTGTTACTCACAGTACTAGCCTCTTCTTTGCCACGTATAGCAAGGGAAAGCCATATTGTGCTCAACAGCCAGATTACGTAGTACCATGGCTACCAAATATGTACTGGAAGCCCCTAAATTAGGGAAATCCCATCAAATAGTCTTGTGCCCAGCCGTCCACACCCCCCCGGTGGAGAATGTCTGGTGGTTTGACTTGAATTTCTTGTCACTAACACCTTTCTCATCTTGAGATGAGCAATCAAATCGCAGAACGCACAATTAAAAGTCGTACGTCATCAAAGTTCAAAATGGTCGCCTTGATTATATTCCGAGGTTTGCAATTTTTGTGCAAAAGAGAGAACTCTGTGCATCAGCGCTCTGTTCTTTTAAGGACTGGGCTACAACAAACCTACTTACAAGCAATTTCAGGCGGTTGCGAGTTTGCGTGAGGGAAGGATGTCACCAGCTGTTTTAGCTCAAGTTTGATGACTGAAATCAGAAAGTTTGCCGCTCCTTTCACTAGCAACTGATGCTTCGATGGTTAGGGAACGTTGCTGACTACTTGAAGGTAAGGCTACACAACAAATCGAGCAGCAAATAGAGAAAAGGTTGCATTCTTGGCACAATAATATACGTTTGCTGGATACACCTTCGTGACAAGAAATTCAAGTCAAACCACCAGACGTTCTCCGCCGGGGGGCATGGACAGCTGGGCACGAGACTAAGGAGCAAAATGGTTGGTTCCCAACGGTGTCAGGTTCCACAAAGAGTTGCAAAGAGTAGCTAATTGATTTGTGCTCCAAGCCTACGAATTAGTTGTTTTTGTCATAAATGCTCAACAAGTGGGGAAAACAGTCTGGTAGCGGTGTTGAAGCTAGGGTGATTTTGGTTGCTTTATAGCTATATTGTTTAGCCCTGATATTAGTAGCTACATATGTGAGCAATTCAAATAAAAATCCCAATCTTAATGATATTCATAGCACATATGCCAATTAAGCCACCACTATGTATGGATCATACTAGTTAGTCACATACTGTAAACTCCAGTTGTTAAGCGCACCTCGCTATTAGGCGTATATTATTTATTAGGCGCATGTCTCCTTCCTGGTACAAGGGATTATTTATTAAGCGCATGCGCTTAATAAAGGGGCATTAAATAGAAACACGACAGTGCGAAAAAGACGGTGACAGCGAAAGATTGAGCGTAGATTGTGAGCTATCAGTATGGCATCCAGAGCGTGTCCCACTATAGTTCTGTCAGCTTTAAGGACAGCCACCGCACGTTGGTCATGAGTATTTCCTGCTTCTTTGCCAATACGAAGAATTTCTCCTACCCGTGGAGTCCATACATCTTTGAATACATGATGACCGCGAATCACACTGCACTAGAGCAATACCGTATAGTGGGAAATTTTCGAATGGTGCAAATTTTCGCATGAAGCCTAGCGATACGAAAATAAAAACTATGAAATTTTAACGTGCAAAATTTTAGAAACATCAAATTTTGAACGGGCAATTCTAACATGTGGAAGTGGTGATAAAGCAATGGTGTTACACCAGTATTTCCAACCCCAGATCCCAGTGGACCTCTGTCTGCATCCGTTAGCCCTGCGACAATAAAAGATAAGCAAGCCAAGAGGGAAATATGCCAAGTTCACACCTGAGCAGCAGGCGGCAATTGGTGAGTATGCCTCACTGGAACCCGTCACACAGCAGGTGATCGAGCCATCTCGGTGTAAGTAGAGAGAACATATAGACGAGACCTTCCTTGGAATGTGGCCTATGACAGCATTGCCTCTCATTACAGTCACAGCGAAAGGATCGACCCTGTTGCCATCCTCACGCCATCCTTATGCTGTCCAGTGTTGTCCAGGCATTTTTGCAACAGCAGCCCAGATGTCCTTGTAGATGTGGTACCCTCTCACCATTGCCTCAACCGAAAACGACGACATCATTGAGTGTGAACTTGTGAAGCTAGCTAGGGGGCATGGCAATGCGCAGGCGCATACGAAAATAAAAATACGAAAATTTCTTCTGAAGGCCTTATGGCCATTTATACGAAAATGTGCACTTCCCAAAATTTCCCACTATATGGTATGCTTCCAACCTTAAAGTTCCTGTGTTCTCCTTCACACTGGCCAATCATAACTGATCAAGGTGACGCTACTATACCAGTTCAATTGTAGGACAATACAAGCTGAACACAGATACCAGTTGCACCAAGTCATCTTTCACTGTTAATGTCTCCAAAAAAAGTAGTAGCCTCGTCCCCAGGCCCTGCCTGAAAAATTGGGAAAAGGGCCTGGTCATACTTGCAAAATTCCCATATGTGCTGTGTCAGCAGTCTTCGTTTGAATGAGACGAATCACATTTGTCCATTACTAATTATTAAATCCTTGACCACATGAAAGTAGTAGATTCGTTCTAAGACCATTTGAAAATGGGAACAATGCTAGTAGTCTTTTCGTAGACCTCAAATTACAGAAACTTAGATTGCTTTTATGCTTGCTAGGCTACAGCTTTCCCCTCCCAGGATTTGCCTGTAGTTGCTCCATAGCAAGATCTGTTCACCTACTCTGTAATGCCATCGTCAACAGTAGCTGGCTACCATGTGATCACGTAAGGCACGTAATTCTTACATAATACACTGACCCAGCACACATGAGAAAGTTTGCAAGTGTGACCAGGCCCTTAAATTCCCAATTTTTTTGAGCAGGGCCTGGGGACGAGGCTATAAAAGTGGTGCGACCATAACCTTACTGGTCATACCACTTCCAATGGCCTCACAACAGATTCCTTTGTTGCAAGATTTCAGAATGTAGCCCATATATCTCATACTGTGGTGTTCCCTTACTTTAAGAACCACAACAGTGTATGCTTTAGTTCGAGAATTACCATTTGCTTTTTCTTCTCTTCCTTTTCTTCAGCTCATCAGCCGACTCACTTCCTGTACCCTACAGAGCCGGCTGCATTAGCCTATCGGCCAGTGACTGCTAGCCAACTGGCACTCGCTAGCACAAGATATGGCTCAAACCCTGGTGGGTACCACTTGACTGTCTCGACCTCTTCCAACTCTCCCTCTGCTACCAGCACTCTCCAGCCTCTCACACATTTCTCTGCACAGTCTACACCTTTCCAGTACATTGCATCTAACCCACCTCCACAAACAACCGGCCACCATACCTCACCTCCTGTTTTTCAACCTAGACCGCTAGCATATGGACAAGTTCTTCAGCCGCCTATCCAAGTTGCTGTGCCTCCAGCTATGCATCTCACCCAACCAAGACAAATACAGCAAACACTTAATTTTGGTTATGGACAAGTAGCAAGTACAAGTGTCCCTGCATACTCAAGAGAGAGACTACCCAACCCCCCTGAGTATTCCCAGGGATCTTACACATCATCACCTCGGCACCAGCAACAAAGTAGGCAGTGGAATTCTCCAAACTTCCCTTAGATTTTGATCTACAATTATGTAGGGAATATTCTATAAGATGATTAACGTGATTCCAATAGAAGATTGATTATATATAGACTTAGATCACTTTTCTGGCAAATAATGGAAACAGGTAGGTATCTTTGCTCCAGCTCAAGCTCACATCTGCCTTTTTTAGAGTTTTATTTATGTGCTATTTATTCTGACATCATATCAGATTTTTAAAACTACGTACCACCATTGTATTCTTTTTCTCTCAGAATCTTTCTGCTATTATAGTTAACTTTCACTTGTCAGTTATAGCATTTTTAGTGAGTTTCTGTCAATCATGACTCTTTGGGTTTAACTTATGCTGCTGCATGAACTGAAGCTACGATCATGAGCATACTGATAACCTAATTAATATTGGATGTGATTGTGATGCATGGGAGTTGCATGCTTCCAGATAAAATAGCTGTTGGTTTGACTATAGTGTCATTTCCAGGCTCTTCCTGCACCCTGATGAAGAAACCGGGTGCAAGGGAGAGCCTAGCAACAAGTCCAGTTCAACTTTGTCATGTACATGTAGTTGGCTAGGTTGTGCCTCTCCAATGTGGCTAATACGCATGAGCAACCAAGGTGATCGTGACCTACAGTACCGGAGTGTGTTTCAAAGCTCTAATCTGATTGGTTGGGTTAGGGTTAATTTAGGGTGTTGTCAGGGCAACGGCGCATACGCGTATAATTATTGACCAATAGGATTTGAGTTTTGAAAAGGTACCCCGGGATGGCTCATCGTGACCGCACTCACGCCCACCTTTGACCCTGGTCTGGTCCCGGCCTCTGGGCTGACCTCGTAAAATGTGCTAGCCACGCCTCTTCCCGCTGACGACATCCATGCAAAATGATGGCGACTTTGCAGTTGGTTCTGCTGCTTATTGCTCTGGGATCTCAATTCTGCGAGGCACAACAACAAAGGTTAGTCTCCTTCACATTCAGAATACGAATAGCTTTAATTCTTATCCTAGACTCACGAAATCAATACTGTTTTTGACTGCAGTGTTTGTTACGTGAGTGTCAGTCAGCAACGATCTTATTCATCCTATGTAAAGCAGTCATCTGTGACTTACTACCAATGCTGGTGGTCAAGATGCAGCAGGTACATGATGTATTATTACATTCATTATGACCAGCAAGTTGTAGCTGCACATTTGGCCTCCAGTGAGAATGTGGTCACACTAGCTGTAAAACAGATGGGTTGGGTCATGATATGCTGACATATGCCAAAAACATGATGTACTAAAGTTCTACTTTGTGAAGACAGGTGCAATCTATAAAGAGCATAGCCTTGTTTCCTGCCCTGTTCTTCAAACGGACCAGGGAATGAGGCTACAAAGGACCAGCATTCCAGCATGGTGACAGTATAAGTGGAACCGGACCCTTCACGTCAAGAGATGTAGTAGCTGGCAAGACTACAGCTAGGTGGATAACCTGCTGTTGGAGAAAGCCAACTCATAGTATAAATTTCTACTGCATGTGGCACAACAAATATAATCATATGTGATTGTTCTTTTCCTTCACAGAACCAGATATTACCAACAGCATGTGATTCGCTATCAGACAGAATACTATTCTCAACCTGTATGCTGTGAGGGGTACAAAGACTGTGGTACAGACTGCTGTCGTGAGTCTACTAACTGTTGCAGCCGCCACAAGATAATGTCAGACTATTGTTTACTGTTTCTTATAGCCAACATTAAATATTTTAGAAGTATACCAAGCATGTAAATATCCACTTGTTTTGCAAATATGCAATTTTCCTTTTTCGCAGCAATTTGTAACTCAAGGTGTGAGTCCTGGCAGGTCTGTACAGCACCAAACACCTGCAGTTGTCCCCCTGGTTTCACTGGGGATAATTGTACTGAGCGTAAGCTATTCTTGCCAAACAGGATCTTAACTGGCAGTAAAGTTGAAAGGAACTGTCTCTTTTTTTTTGTAGCACTCTGTGACAACTGTGACAGTAATCACACATGCATAGCAGCAGATACCTGTGTATGTCCCACTGGATTTACAGGCAATGACTGTCACATTGGTACGTACATGTGCATGCATAAAATGATCTTACGTAATCATTTTCATGCTTCACTGATTAACTTACTGCCTGCAGATATCAATGAATGTGAAGCAAATGCTGCTGGCTGTGAGCATGGTTGCACTAATTTTGATGGTGGTTACAACTGCACATGTGAAGATGGATATGCACTTTCACATGATCTTCGCAGCTGTCTAGGTAATGTTGACTTGTAGATCAAGCACCTGGTTGTATTCCTAGAAACAGGACCTAGGATCAAGGCTGTCTTTTTTTTCTACACTGTATGAACACATATGATATAGCTGCATTGTATTTGGCTCCAGGTGCCCCTCGGAACATAACCCTCACTGCTCCGACTTCGACCACATTGCTACTCCGCTGGGAGCCACCAGAGGAAGATCCTGGAGATGGGACAATATTACACTACTCCATTGTGTGCAGATTTGGTGATGGTGATAGTCTGCCACCACGTAACACTCCTGCTTCAAGTCAAAGTCTTCAACTAACCAACCTACATCCTTTCACAAACTACAACTGCTGTGTGTCAGTGCAGAGGACAAAAGGCAACAGCCCAGAGTCATGCAGCTCTGAAACCACCCCAGAGGATGGTAAATTTGTGCACACTATTATCTGTAGAGTGATTGCATTAAATTATATTGCATGTTTTCCTCCACTTCTCATGCAGTCCCTGAAGACTTCCCAAGTAATTTGGTGTTAACTAACATCAGTTCCTATGCAGTTCTGATAGAATGGTCACCTCCCAACATTCCCAATGGGGTCATCACTGCCTATACCATCTATATTGATTATAACAATGATATGTTGGAGGCTGGCAGAATAGCAGTGACAAACAGCTCTACATCACACTTCACTCTGGAAGACCTGCTTCCATTTCAGCTTGTGACTGTTGAAATGACAGCAAACACAAGTGTTGGAGAAGGACCGAAATCTGGTCCTATAGAAGTGAGAACCAACCCAACAGGTATGTACAACTCGTGATCTTTAGATAACTCAGTTTGTTTAGAGATGGAGTAAGTTTTGACAGTTACTCAATTGGCTGGCTGTATTTGTCACTCATCTGATTATCCCATATGTGCAAACCATACCACCATTACAATGTACATTGAATTAATAGTAAGGGATCAACAAACAGTTAATACAAGTCTACTAAATGTATTTTGCAACCCCATGCATGCAGCACCCTCTACTGCTCCCCGGGGTGTAACAGTGGACCCACAAAGCTCCTCGTTCTCCTGGAGCCCCCCACCCCTCGTAGACTGGAATGGGGTCATCACAAAATACACAGTGACAATCACAGAGGTGGAAAGTGGGAGGAGGGTTCAACAGTTTGATGTTAACTCCACTGCCACATCAGTGGCTCTGCGAGACCTGATTCTAATTCCCTGTTATACCTACCGATTCTCAGTTGCAGCATACACAGTTGAATATGGACCAACAGCTACATTTGATGTGACACCCACAGCCAGAAACAGTGGGTCCAGTATACATTATGTGCATGACCTTATCTTGCTCCTATAGGCTATTACTTTTTTGGTCTGGAACTATTTACGGTCATAGTGCTGCATGACCACATTTCAGTAAGGTTAATGCAACATTTCTTGCAGGTACTACTCTACTTTGCTTCCAGCTGATGAATGAAGAAGTGGGAACAGAAGACATATCTGTATGAACTTCATTATTTGTTGTGGATAGGAGGGATACTTAACTGTGGTTGTGTATGTGTTCTCTTCCCATAGATTGAGGAACTATCTCAGATTATTACTACACAAGTTTTTCTAAACATGACCCTAGATGGACACATCCGTGACATTGTCTTTACAAACATCAGCACCTCTACTGGTGATGGCTCAGAGACAGTTCTGATGGTGTTTCTACAGTTCAGAAATGGTACACTATCCAGAGACATTGAGGAGGCCTTGAGCTGCTGGCTAGTGGAAACCTCAAGCATTGACATCGGTGGAGCCAGTCTATATTTGGTTGATCCACCCACCTGCCTACCCCAGTATGAGCACACTGAATGCCTACAGTTGCAAAGTAGCAATGAAGACTGTGGCATGAATGAACAACAAAACACCTCAAGTACACGTGATCGTGACATCATATTGTCAGTAGTTGGTGGGGTGGTGGGAGTGCTGATCCTTCTGTTTCTCGTTGTGGGAATCGTGGCTCTTGCTACCAGGGCCAAGAGGAGACACAAACAGACATACATACCCCCAGTGTAAGTAGAAATTAAAGCCAGAATCCAGCCAACTGATTCACATTTACGTTACACTATTTAAACCCAAAGAGACTGTAGTTATATGACGAACCTTATTTTAGAAACTAGCAACCTCAGAGAATGAGAACATCTATGAAGGAGTCACTTTAAAAGTTGCAGTATAAGTATTTAATGATTGATTCTCGCTGGTTGTCTTGTGCAATTAGTTTCTAATACCAAGATGAACCATTGCCTCTTCAGCTTGTCTGCAACTATAGCCAACTTGGTCGGCAAGGCAACCAGTTTGGTTTGCAGTGATATATTTGTAGCAATTGTGTAGTACCTATATAGCTGCATGAGAATCACCCATTGTGATTGTGTACCCATTTTGTCACAGGGAACCGGAGCGATTATGCAATAATCCTTTGTACGGTGACAAAACAAAAGCATATGTGGATAATCCCTCTTATGAGACTCTAACAACACTGAGACAACCTGAAACTGAGAGGGGAGATGAAGCAGAGTATATGTATGCAGATCCAAAGTCTAGTCGCTCGTATGAGTTGGTCAGTGTTCCATCTGCTGCACCCAGTACTGAGTCAGAAACAAACCACTGTGAAGAATCTGGGCGAGAACCACAGTATGCTAAACTGAAGCTAACAGATGCTGTATATAAGAATATTGAGCATTCTGACTCTGAGATTGCTCAAGAGGATTTCTATTCCCATCTCAATCATCGTACTGGAAATTTAAGTTAGTGGTTGGTATATTTGTAAGTATTGTACTAGTAACTTGTCTGCTAATGGTGAATTTGTCTTAATTGTCTAATTTTGTACAGGCTGTGAGTGAAATAACATTTTGCAACACTTGTGTGTGTTTTTGTAAGTATTGTTTGTTGGAGATATTGTCCAAAATTTAGTGTGTGAATTGAAAACATTTGCAACATACTTCCATCACGACTTTCTGAATGCTGTTAGTCAACTTCTGCTGACTGACAAATAATGCATGTATTGTTAGTGTGTATGCCACAGCAGTGCTGCAATGCACACGGGTTATTTCAATGGCTCAGCCTGACGGAAATGGTAAGATACTGCTTTGTATTGAGATATGGACTATCAGATTCTTTGTATGTGTGTACAGCTGGCATAACTGTAGAGTTGACACACATGAATGTCATACTGGGTATGTGCTGGTATTTATCTATAGCTAGGGGTCTGTGAAAATGGAGATGTGAGGCTGGTGGAATAAGGCCAATCAGACCTGGAGGGCCTACGGGAGGTTTGTGTTGGTGAAACATGGAGTACAGTGTTCTGGTGTGGCTACTGGAACAGCAATGAAGCCAGTGCCTGTGTAATGTGCAGATAGATAGGACATTCCTGGTTTGGTAAGCTTTGTAACTTACCAACGCCAATACATGTACCCTCAGCTCTAGTTATATACCCCCACGTTTGGTTTCAGGAGCGAGCGCCAGTTTTGAACCATCAAGGGAGGAACATGTTCCAAGTCAACTCTTTTTACTGTGTGAGAACTGAGAGTTCTAGTGGCAACTTTGATCAGAGTCGCAGTCAATCAAATAGGGTCAGTGTTTATTGCCAGCCACACTGTGAGTTTTAACACATTGGTGTTTAGTGACTACTCCGATGTTTAATAACAATACTTCCTTTTTGATCTTTATAGCTAGCTCATTTTATTCTAGGACAGTGCATGTAAATTGTAACTAGCCTCATAGCCACACTGACAGTATGGTCATTGCGATGGGAATGAAAATCCTCTTGATCAGATTTTGCATGGTAGTTTTTCTGGGTCACTGGGACTGTAGTAGATGGAATGTTGACCAACTCAAACGAGTGACTAGACTTTCGATCAGCATGTATATTTGCTGCTTCACTTTTCCTTTCAGTTTCAGGTTGTCTCAATGATGTCAATCTTATAGGAAGGATTATCCACATATCTTTTTGTTTCGTCACCATATAGAGTGGATCATTGCACATTTGCTCTGACTCCCTGTGTAGTAGTAACTATCAGTTGGATCTCATCTAGGTTAAGTGGTTTGTTTTCCTAGTTACAGTGGGGGTATGTATGTCTGTTTGTGTCTCCTCTTAGCCCTGGTAACGAGAGCCAAGATTCCCACAACGAGAAACAGAAGGATCAACACTCCCACCACCCACCGACTACTGATAGTGTGATGTCACGATCACGTGTTCTTGACGTGTACCTTTTGTGAACTGTAGAAAACCCATCAGAACCGTCTCTGAGCCATCACCAGTAGGGGTGCTGATGTTTGTAAAGATGATATTACAGATGTGTCCATCTAGGGTCATGTTTAGAAAAACTTAAGCAAACAGTACCTGCAAAAAGTGATATGTTCCATTATTCTTACTGAATTGTGGTCACAGGAATTAGAATCAGGTCTCGCAGAGCCACTGATGTGGCAGTGGAGTTAACATCAAACTGTTGAACCCTCCTCCCACTTTCCATCTCTGTGATTGTCACTGTGTGATGATCCCATTCCAGTCTATGAGGGGTGGAGGGCTCCAGGAGAATGAGGAGCTCTGTGGGCCCACTGTTACACCCCGGGGAGCGGTAGAGGGTGCTGCATGGGGTTGCAAAATACATTTATGTATGGTGAATATGTCTTAACTGTTTGGTGATCTGTTGCCATTGTTTTAGTGTGTGAAGGTTTCAGCTGCATACACAAAATAATGAATCATATACATAGCCTATGCTTTTAACTTGTCCGCAGATGTTGTTTTGTGAGTGAAACAACTTTTTCTTATTGTATTAATCACTGCTGTGTGTTTGTGCCAGTGCCGTAAGTGAAGTAATACATCTGAGAGAGAATATATAGGTCAGATATTTATAACATGTGAAAATTCTACAGCAAAATTGTGTTTTTCCCTGTTGCTTGAATTATGATTTTCAATACAACCAAGTTTGGTTTGTTAAACAAACCTTGTGTGAATTGAAAACACTTTCAATATTCAATGATCAACCTCCATCAAGATTTTCCAACTGCTGTAATAAGTCAATTTGTGCCGACTGACGAAGAATGCATGTACTGTTAGTGTGGATAGTGTATGCCACAGCAGTGCTGTATTGCACACAGATTTCTGTGGCTCAACCTGATGGCAATGGTAAGATAGTACCCTGTACAGAGATCATAGACTGTCAGGAGATTCTGTGTGTGTACAATCAAATGAAGCTTTAGTATATGAAGTTACATATGTAAGTATTGTCAATTGAACCAAGGGTGTGATATCGAGGGAGCAGTCAGACTGGTTGGAGGTGCCTCAGAGCTGGAGGGACGGGTAGAATTGTGCACTCGGGACATGATATGGACTGCAGTGTGTGGTGAAGTCTTCTCACAGAATGAAGCCCGTGTCATCTGCAAAATGCTCGGGTACTCCCAATTGAGTAGGTTGATACCTCATATATATATATACTCTACTACATGCTGGTGATTGCACACTGTAAAAACATTTGGGTTGTTTCAACCAGTTTATAGGGTTGTCTGAGTTGCACACATGTATGTAGGAGTAATGCTGAACTATCACTGAGAAATTTGTTGAACAAATTATACATAATTAGCCTGCTTTGATATGACATACTAGATAGTAAGGACAAATTGAGCAATTTGTTCAAGAAATCGAGCTATGCTTTGATGTGACATTACATAGGAAGGAACAAATTTGTAACGTCACATGCCAATTTCTTGAACAAATTGCTCAATTTGGTTCACATTTATATGGTATGTCACATCCAAGCAAGCTAATTTCTTACATTTTGTTGCTTATTTGTTTGAAATGTGATATTTTATAGAATTATCATTACTCCTCTGTACATGTGTGCAACTCAGACAACCCTTAACAGGTTGAAACAACCCAAAAATTTTTACAGTGCATGATCCTTCTTCACCACCACACTGTTTAACATATTTCTACCTAGATGCTACAGCTTACCCAGAGCCCAGACTACAAGACCAAAGCCTCAATATCAGTTGTGAGGAAGATGCTATGACACTGGATGACTGTGAACTGTCTTCAGAGTGTATCAACTCCCAGAGTGCTGGAAGAGTTCACTGTCAGCCACGTATGTTATCAAATGTAACAGGCTAATGGCATGTGCATGAATAGCTAGTGAGCTGTAATATATGGTCATCTGGGTATACTGACATTTTAATGAAGGGGAACCAGTCTGTGAAGATGGAGATGTGAGGCTGGTTGGAGGCCAGTCAGACATGGAGGGCCTCCTGGAAGTTTGTGTTGGTGAAACATGGAGTACAGTGTATTGGTGTGACCACTGGAACAGCAGTGAAGCCAGTGCCAGTGTAGTATGCAGACAGATGGGACATTCCCGGTTTGGTAAGGTGCTGTACATCTGTGTAACTTACCACTCCCAATACATGTACCCTCAGCTCTAGTTATGTAGCTATCTACTTTTGGTTTCAGGGGCAAGTGCCAGTTCTGAATCATCCAGTGAGGACACTTCTCCAAGTCATCCTTTAAAGTGTGTGGGAACCGAGTCCAAACTGTCAGAGTGTAGTGGCAACTTTGATCAAAGTTGCAGTGTGTCAGATAGCGTCAGAGTTCATTGCCAGCCACACTGTGAGTTTGTTGTTTAGTGACCACATGATCCAATAATGTTTTAATACATTATACTTTCATTTTGATCACAGGTGCACTTTGCAACACAACTGGTATGTTTTTAGCATCCTACTTCAGGGCAGTGCATGTGAATTGTAACTAGCTTCATTGCTTGGCCTTTTAGCTATCTCCAGTGTTTACTGCCTGCATTGCGATAGTTACAAATACTGGATGGGGTCAGAAGGCCTTGGTATGCATGATTAAGGCTAGATTGTAAACTTCGAGTACAACCATGTGAAATACAAGAATCAGTGGTACTGAGGCACTTAATTAGATCTAACCATTCCCTGAATTCCATAGCAACAAGAAACATATCATTGTTCAACTGTGATGCTGTTGGGGGAACACTGGGCACATTTGTTATTGTGCTAGTGTTCCTACTAGCTGGAGTGACTGCTGGCCTGGTGTACTTCATTGCAAAGGAATTCAAGTGTAAAGGGAGGAAAGAACACCAACCTCCAAAACCTGAAGAGTAAGAAAATAAAACCAGCAGCCTCATTGAATGTTTACTTCAATCACACCTCCAACTTCTAGGCAGAGGAGGAACGTTAGCCTCATTCCCACACCATTGTCAATCGATCACTTACACTTATGGCAATCAACGCTGCAGCTCAGGGCTATATAGCCTATCATAACCTAGCATATATAGCCTAATATGTGATTAATGTTTTAGCTATTGTACCTGCTCAACAGAGCTTTCTGCAGCAGCTATAAGGGTATACATCATCTTAAATACACTGCAGGGATCTAGAAGTACCAGACGAGCGCACTCTACACAACCCTATGTATGCTTGTGGTTCAGAGGCAGTAAGTCCCCACAACAGGAAGATTGATACAGTCATACCAAGCCAGTACAGTTGTATTGGCCCAGAGAATACTGGTGTGAATATTTCACAAAGTGGAAAAGTGCATTATACAAAGTGAAGATTGTTACTCCGCAGATTGAACAACTGAATGTGTTAGTGTGAAGTATCTATATATATTATGTGCATGTATAGATAGTTATACCAGACAATTATTGTGTGACTGTACACATTTGCAAGACTAATACAGCAGAATTGGACATTATATATGACACTCAGTTATGAACACAGTGGACCACAGTATTAACTGTGTGCCTAGTTCTCATATTGCAGTTGATGTTAATACTCACAACAATCAATGTCTAAATGGCTCTAACTAAACTTTTGTCCTTTAATACAAGCATGCACAGTTTTTCTTCCACAAGTGTCAGCTAACTAGTAGCAATCCTGCTAATTTGTCTGCACTCTTCTTGCATGGTGCATGATCTTATTCTAGAATGATTATTGTTTACTTATTTCAGCTGGAAGGAGCACTGTAAGAGGGAAGTACATTGCTTGTGTTGTCATTAACTGTTAGGTTAGGACAACTGTATTGACTATACATACTATTACTGACTGCTGGATAAAAAAAGTTGGAAGTTGGACCTAAGATCAAATGACGGTAGCAAAATAAAATTCACAGAGCCAGTTGTCTATATAGTCCAAGTGGCCATGGCAATTGTAGTATGCACTTTTTAACGTTTAGGTTACTTCAACCATATTTTGGTCACCTCAGTTGCATTCCTTTTGTGTGTGTGACACGTAAAGTTCAAGGAATGCTTACAATTTGAAAGAGTTTAGTTGACAAGCTTCCCTCTTTTTTTTTTTTAAATTAGTGTATCCTTTCAGAAGGCCTATTAATCAGCATTTCTGGTGAGGTTTGTTGTTTCGATCTTACACATCTGCCCCTGGATAGTTCCTTGGTTGCATGGTTGTGGTAGTAATTAGGAATGTAGCCAAATAGGTCTTCTGAAAAAAGAGACGAGCTAATGTAACTAATGAAAAAGCTCCTCAATGAATCTTCAGGAAAACTTATTTAGTAGCATTCCTTGGTCACACTGATGCAACTGAGACAACTGAGACAACCTAAAAATGTGGTTGAAGTAACCCAAGTGTTTTGCAGTGTGTTGCATGCAGTTTATTGTGAGTAACAGTAATATTAGGGCACTATTGTTGTTGAAAAAAATATACAATATTATAGCATCATAATATAATAGCAATCTATGCCATAGTCATGTTTGTACCATTCACCACACTGTCTGGAAATGATGAAAGACCAAATATGGCAACACCTGTGGTATTAAGTACCACTGCCACAATTACGATGCAAAAAATGTTCATCGGTATGCCTGTCAATACCTATAGTGCAAAACAGAGTAAAACGTATAAAGACAAAGTAGCAACAGCAGTCAGTATGTGTATGGCGTTTCTATAATTAACATGCTTACCATATCATATACTTTCAGATACCCATATGAAAATGCGATTGCATTTGGGGGTGTGGACATGGGGATCATGAAAGCAAAGGATGCTGATACAGCTGCTGGGATCATCAGATAGAGGGGGTGTATGTGCAGATTGATAGCCTGAGGAAGAAAGAATACAGTGTTCCTCAAAGGTGTAGCAAAATGATTTGAGAACTGGCTCACCAGTTGTTTTAGCACAGGCAGAAAGAGTGTTGTAGCGGCAATGTTAGACATTACCTCTGTAACAGAGGCAACAATGATTGAGACCAAGAGAGCAATGACTATTTTGGGGAGGGGGCTAAAGACCAGCAGAAGCTTTCCAAGCCATGCACTCAGCTCCGATTGCTGTGTATACATGGGAGAAGTTCATGAATATTACCCTGTTAAATTGCTGTGTATACATGGGAGAAGTTCATGAATATTACCCTGTTAAGTTTCATTATTGTCTAGCTTGAAATTTGCATGTGTTCCTGCAGTAGCCGTTGATGTTCACACAAGAAATAGATCATTCTGACCTTGGCTGCCTCAGATATGGCAAATCCTGATCCAAAAAAGACAACCACATTCCAGGGCAGTTTATGCTGCACTGAGTTCCAATCCAGCAGTCGGGGGGAAGACCCTGCTTTGATGCAGCCTAATGAAGAGAAAAACGATACCTGAATAAAACAAAACTAAAGGTGGTATGAACACAGTTGGAATATTGTGTACCAGTGTTTGAGCAACAGCATGGTCTTGATGGGATGACAAACAGTAGGAACACAACAAAGAGTACAGTGCTAGCATCACTGAAGTAGCTGCATTGAAACAAAGACCTCATGTTGGCTGCAGTTGACACACAAAATGTCAGCATAATGTCTTATGCATTTACGGTGGCATATTGCACAAACTGGTCAAGATCACAACATTATTACATGCTATATATATACCTTGCTCCATTCTCCTCTGATTCAAAGAAGCTCCCCCAGCCGGGAATAAATTTGGGCTCTCGAAACAGCCACAAGAGAGCAAGGAGAATAAACATGATGAGTACAAGCACTTCAGCATACCTGTACCAAGGTACAAGAAAATCATATGCAAGTCATGAATACGCAACTAACATGCATCAACTCTTGTGTGATCAAATGGAAGGCTGTCAGGAAAATACTTCAGATTTGGGGGGGCTGAGTAAGAGTTGTATGCATAAGCACGCAGCAGCTAGGGACATGCCCCCCTAGGAAAAATTAGATGCTCTGTGACTGCTTCTGAGGCCATTTTTGGGCCAAAACAGCCACTAGAATAGTTCTTTCACTCATGCAATTCCATGACGTCAAATTGTGACTTCCTGCACACAGCATGGCCTACCTGATTTTCCCAAGTTTCTTGTACTGTTCTCTGATGACCTGCTTCGCCCTCTTGCTCTGTACAGAGTACACCTTTCTCTTGCACAGTTTCCTCCTGCACCACTGGAAACTAAGAGCCATGCATGCAGGAAGACATAAGAGTGAAGGTCACAGCTATGATATTGTGGTAACCATGTACCAAACAGAACACATATAATGGGAACCACAACCTTGCATGGCTTCTAAACAATAGTGGCTTTTTCCTGCTTATTGCTAAATTATGGGTGCACAGGTAACACACAGTGTATGTTAATTATCTGATACATTAACAGGTAGGAACAAGGCAAACCACTTGATATGACAGACCTATCGTCACAGTACAGCAAGGAGAGGTAGACCCAAGAGACAATCAGTGCAAGGATCATTGCAGGAGTGGCAAAGGCAAACCACAGCCCAAAGTTCACCCCAAACTCCCTAAAGGAAGGATGCAAACATGAGACATATATTGCAGTCATTTGCTATGATCATTCACAGATATACCAAACACGCTGGAACATTCAAGTGTGTGAAATGAGAAATACATTGTCTCAAAGCTACACAGTTTGCCGAGTAGGAATATGTACAGATACGTACAGATGCTATAGACAGCAAATGGATAGTTGTAAGTTGAAGTTAGCCTCATTCCCAGGCTCCTGCAAGCATTGGAAAGCTGGGCATGGCCTGCATGGGAACGAGGCTAAATTGAAGCTGCATACACATAATGTATAGTACATGAGGTGGGTTGTTTCTATGGAGTGTTATAAACTTCTGACCTGGTCTCCCCATTGAGCACTATGTTAGGTCCAGTCCCCGTGAGGGTCGCAGTTCCACCAATGTTGGCAGCATAAGCCACTCCCAACATGAGGCCCTTTGACAACCGCTGGAATCTTTTGTTGGAAGGGGTTGATGAGTTTCTGTCTGGAGTAGCATCTTCAGGTATTTTTGCAGGAGTACCAAAATTGGTCTCTTCCTTCAAACTATCTCTATGGTGACTTACAGTGATTGAGAGATCTTTTGACATGTGAGGCTGTGATTCACCATTAGACTGTGACTCTCCGTCTGTGACTGGGCCTTCTTCCCTGCTGAATAGTGTGGTATTAGTTTCTGCAAGCTGCATTTCATCATCAGTTTCATTGTCAGAAAGCTCCAGAAAAACCTGCTCACTATCTTCTTGAGTGACATTATTATAAGTCTTTGCATATCTTACAGATACAGATGGAGCCTCTGTACTGTGTTTGGGTGCATTCTGAGCAATGATTCCACTTTCTTCCCTGATTTCCTCCAGTAGTGCATGTGCAATGGGCACCATCATGGCAGCAGTTGCAGTGTTACTAATCCACATGGAGATGAAGGCAGTGGTGCCCATGAAACCTAGCAACAACCTGCAAGCATAAGTCATCACACACTTTAATTCAATATTGAAACCTGTAGCATAACTTCATGCCCAGACGTAGCACTTCATGCATGGCCATGCAGACATAACATCTCATGCCCAGTCATAGCATTTCATGCCTTAGACATCCACACCCTCAATGGAAGCTCTTCTACCGGGTAGTATTGCATTATGTAGCCTCATTCCCAGACCCTGCCTAACTTTCTGTCGCTTGCATGCAGTATAGAACATGAACATGGCATGGGGAGAGCCTAAAAACGAGGCTAAGCATCATGATACCATATGTATAGTACAAAGCCATACCAGAAATATCACAAGTTTTATTATGATGAAACTGATGCTTTTACCTATTCTTTGGTCAATAGGTATAGTGCATATGAAATTTGTAGCATTGATATTAATTTTCTCCTGTATCAACTGCATATACTTACAACCAAGGCTTCCCCATTGGTTTTCTGTGGTAAAGTTAATATAAAGGGTATATTAAATATCGGATATATACCATCTTGCTCTAGATCCATAGTCTGAGAATATAGCTATTTCTGCTTAGTTACCACACTGGCTTTGATCCAACCGCGAGCAATACAAGCAGTGCCATTCGTTTGTGCAGGCTCCACTTTTCAATAGCCACAGCCATCATGAGTCCACCAATCAACAGCATATTGCTGTCCCTGAGGTAGTTAATGGCTGTCTGTTCAGCACTTAGTACCCCAAGCGCTGGAAACAGTATGACGGGGAGGAGAGAAGTTCCAGCTATTGGCACCACCTCAGTCACCCAGTACACAGCAATGATGCCAATGGCATAGGCAGCATTGGCAGCCTGGAAATTCAGAGAAAACTCATTGGATACCATCCTTGATGGCTTTGGTGCTTTATACTTGCATACAATATGAAAGTGCACATGAAACTGGCCATAAATATACAGTGTGTTTTATTATACCTTAGCTCTCCAGAAGATTGGGAGAGGTGCAAGGATGAGTGGTGTTAAGACAATCACAATGAGTCTCCACCAGTTCCTGAGACACTTGGTAATGGGATGCCTCCAACACTTCCCGAGTGCATGTTTCACTCCTTGTCCTCTATGAGGTTCGACTGTATAGGGATAGAAGGAAGGCACGCAGTATTAAACTGGCTGATGTGTATGAACTTGTGATTATACAGCCAAAAGGTAGACTTGTGCAAAGTGGACATCGCATTCTGCCCAGACATCACCTTCAGTGGAAGCTTCTGTTTTGCTTGGGGTATGGACATCTCAGTGAATATGAGACAAAACAACACAGCTGTAATACTGGGTGGTAACACTCTGTTGCAGCCGTTGATTAAATCCGAAAGTCACCACATGTATACATGTATCACAAAAAATTGTACTTAAAAAACACCTCTTTATTATTGCTCCACCTTTTGTTTCAGTGGCACTTTCATCTTCCGAGTTGGTGTGCTGGTGGTCAGCTAGGAGGGCCTCGGTGTCTGAGGTGACTGTCACAGTGACAGTAGTATCTGACTTCGCAGCCATGGACAAAGAGCGTCGCTGACCCTTCGCTTGCAGGAAGTACGTACATGACGTACGGCACGGCACTTCCTGCAAAAGATGTGTCTAGCGACGAAGATCATCGTAAAAGGTCACTAAGCTGGTCCGTGACTCCGCCCAACTTTTTACGGATTCGGGCAATCCCCTTGATGGCTTAAGGTCGGCGACGCCCCGCGCCGCCTCCCAACGCTGGTTGTTGGGGGAATCCCCTTTGTCTTTACAGCCGTTTCGCCAGCGACCGGAAGTGCAATAGGAGTGGTCATTTTTTAATTTTTGGCGTAAATACGAATACGTCATGAATTCACCGACCACGTGGCGGACTCCATTTGGAGCACTTCGTTTGAGGGCAGCTGGAGTCGTTCGTGTATGAGCACGCAGCAGTTGATTGGGTCTTGGAGGAAGAGCAAGGACTGTACTATGTAACTGAACAAGTCCGGTATTCCTACGTCTTGAAACAGTGGAGAAATAGCGTCGTCTTCGAGGTGTCCTCCATTTTGCTGGTCCCGAATGAGGGACACGATCGCCTCCCGAATAGCGTTTCGCCATTAGCAGAGATGACGATTTTTGCTGTGGATGTTGTCCTTTGGTGCAACTTTCTACCAAGTAAATAGTAAGTTGTTCCCATACATACTTTTTGTGTATTTGAGACTCAAAAAATTGTAATATTGAAGCAGTTTGACCTGGCTATGTTGTGCAGCACTCACCTTGCACCCCCCTATTTTATTAGACTATGAATGGTGGATGCCTCAAACCTTCTGTAGGCCTCGTGTCCTGAGTTTTACCCCAGCTTTAAGATACACCAGAAAGGCCTGGTAATACTGGCTATGTGCAGTGACTACCATATTTCCTTGATTATTTCCCGCGGGTACTATTAATTTCAGACTGTACGTATCCGTGGGTACAATACAAGGGCTGGTTCAATTAACTTCAGCCTAGTCCAGCGTGTGCTCCGATCATGCATGTGCACCATCAATTATGTGCACGTGCACGCCCAAGAAATACATGTGACTGACCTCAGTCATGGTACAGTACAAGTAGTAGGTATGTACAGTGCAGTACAGTGTGTGAGTACAGACCTTCGGCTAGCTTTGGTGATTCAGATATTGTGACATTTTAACGTAGTTACACAACCTAGCTAGTCGTCATCCTCAAATTCTTCATCATTAGCAAAGGGATCTGACCCGTCCAAGTCGTCCTCGTTGCCAGCAGTGAGCATGGCTGCCTTAGCCGAGATCGCTGCTGCAACATCCGCCACCACCCCTCCAGTCTTATGAATTTCATTACTGTGCGGGAACTATTCGAAGGTGGGGTTAATTTTCTTTAGCTCAAGCAGGCATGTGCATGCGGGGTAATTCAAGGGCAGGAAGAAATCATGGAAATACGCCAACTTGATGTCAGGTGAAAATCGGTAGGGTTGACACGAAAATCATCTTTGGTTCACATGTGTAGCTAGGCCCTCTCTGCATGGTTTTTGCAAAGCTATTCTAACCATTTGCTATGTAGTTGCCAGTGCACTTTACTTAAGGAAAGAGTATGTAATGTTATGCAGCAAATTTTATATCATTACTTGAGTATTTATACGAGCAAAGTAACCGCACCCCAAGATGCTCATAAGCAGTTTAGTGCTGCAGGTTTTCCTTGGCTCAAACACTTTAGAATTCAGTGGTACGTAGGTAAAGGCTAGCCTCATACCCAGGCTCCTCCCCATGTAGAACAACGGGGAGAGAGCCTGGAAGATTTGATCACGTGCCCCGTGACGTACCGTGCATGGTTTTGTGCGTGGTTTTGATAATCGAATTATTGCCCACGCACTCTGACTCGAAATATTGCCCAGCATTGTAAAATGCTACACCATCGTTGTTGTTGGAGTTGTGGATGTTGCTGGGACTTACGGATCTGCTGTTTTACCGTTCAAGAGCTAGCTTGTAGGTGCAGCTTCTACCGAGGCTTTTACATAGCCGCGGGTCGTTCGGTTCAACGGGCGCTCGAGACGGTCGCCTTGTTGATGGTCACAGCGCTGGTTGCTGCTCACTGTGACAGCAAGGGGTCCTTCGAAGGCCACTATGAGTAACTGTGAGTTCTAAAAACAAGTTCAATAAAGCTATAAGCTGTGTAGGTTCTACAAAGCTCGTTCCCCAGCCAGCTTCTTGCATGTTAGTTATGTGACCAAGCCTGGGAACTAGTTTTTAGAACTCACAGTTACTCATAGTGGCCTTCGAAGGACCCCTTGCTGTCACAGTGAGCAGCAACCAGCGCTGTGACCATCAACAAGGCTGTACTATATTCGCCAGACCCTCCTTTCCTCTTTGGAGGAGGGTCTGGGAACGAGACTAGGTGTAGACTGGCACAACTTGTGAAATTTCACTGGTAGCAGGATTACGTTGAGGTTTTAAGGTAGCTTTGAAGTGTACGTTAGCCTTGAACAAGATGATGCAGTCAAAGCGATGACAGTTCTGCCCCCCCCTGAATGTGTCTCATAGAGAGCACAATCCTGCTGTGTGGTCTTTTAAGAGGTAAACTGAACCTCACAGTGTGCTGACTTTACCGAAACTAGTTGCAAGAAAGCATCTTCACCTTTGTATGTACGGGGAATAGCCTCCACTTTCTTGGGTTTGAAGGTAATTCTAACTGGCAATAGATGGCTACAAGTCAGTGATACAGAAATATATCTGTATTGATTTTACTGACAATTTCAAAATGTAAACAGATTCTGGGAATGATTGTGTATGGACAAACAGTCAATACTGGGCCGTTTCTCTCCTCCCACACAGCCTGGGAATGAGGCTAAGGTACAATACTAATAAAGAGGTTATTTCACATACTCGGATATGCCAGTTGCATGCTCTCTCGCCACCATTGGTGGCTTGGCAAGCCTTTTATAAAGCCTTTGCAGGAAAGTCATCTAGCCAAAACTGGACCAGCCAGAGTGGCAACACTGTCACTGATGCTATGCAATATTATAATGATGTGTTTTAATCTTGCTTCTGTTCACTTCTCTCTGTAGGGAGACTGTCTCCATCTTTGATGAATAACCAGTGTGCACAGGCTTTGCATTGAACTTTTATATACTAGTGTAATAATTTGCTTTACTGCTGAACTTTTGATACCCACAAGAGAACACCATCTTGTACATTGTTTAACTGGTGTATGTATGTGATGTAGCAGCCTCATTCCCAGGCTCCTGTAACATTATGCGACTGAAAAGCTGCGGGAGGAGCCTGGGAACGGGGTACCTATGTGATAATATTTGGGTCAACTTTGAGCGGACACAGCGACCCGAAGAATGGCCAGAACAAGTTCTTCCCCAGGGTGAGAATTGAGCTAACAATCTGCTGTCAGTATACAAAATTTTGACTTGAATGCAGCTGGCGAAACGCTTTTCGGGAGGACAGTTTACACTAGGGTTTTTAGCTGTGATTCGGAGGAGCTGTACGAGATCGGCGGTGGTATCAACTATGAGGTGGGTAGCAACATTGTTCCTGGTTTGTTCGACTGTAGAAAGCCGCCTTCATATGCCCTGCGTGTAAAACAGCAATAAGTGGCGCCACCACTGAGATATAGTACGTCCAAGTCGCACGAAGAATCTCGCTCGTTTCAGGCGTCCGTTTGCTGACTCAAACCGAGTGGGCGTGGCTAAATTAAAATTGGCGGAAGTTGTACGCTGGCGAAACGGCTGTTTACCAGTAGGAATTCGCTTTTTTCACAGCGGTTCATGTTGCATTACGTCATCATTACGCCTTCTGTTGAATATTCATAAGTAATTCGTTTCACAGCGGTTCATGCGTGTTGAATATTCATAATCAATTCGTTTCACAGCATACATTAGACCGAACAGTGTGTTGGTCGTCTGTTGTGGCTTGTTGGCTAAATGGTTAAAGGTTAGGGTTAGGGTTAGGGTTAGGGTTAGGGTTAGGGTTAGGGTTAGGGTTAGGGCTGGGGCCAGGGATTGCACTAGGTGTGTTTCTTTTTTTTTTCCTGTAGTGTTATAAGTGTGGTGAACACATTTGTCTTCGTTGGTACGGTAAGTGCGCGGCGGGGTGCGCGCGACGGAGTGCGCACGACGGGTTACTTATGAATATTCAATAGGTGACGTAACCGCCACATGAACCGCTGTGAAAAAAGCGAATCCCGTTTACAGTACAGGCACGTGACTTATGAACTCTGAGCGCCAAGCATAACCCCCTGCATGCCCTGGACTGTAGCTGCAAGGCTGGCGCAGGCTTTCGGCTCTCATCATGGCAGGGTCGGCATCGAATGGAGGTCAGATGGACTTTGCAGTTGGCGGGGTGCCTGTCAAGTTTCCCTGCAAGCCCTACCCCACACAGATGGCTATGATGGCTAAGGTACGGAAAACAACCTTGACATGATAGTAGAGTGCCCGGTAGTGACCTAGCTTGCCAGACACTAGACAGGATTGGATATAGCCTCTTATCCAAGGCACTGAAAAAGTTGGAAATGGGTGCTAGTCTCACAAAGCCAGTCTGGCTTCACGAGACTGCTTCATAGCCTTGAGCCCAAGCATACCCTACTTTTGATCGGTGGACCCCTTCCTCTACATTAACCTTGGATTGAAATGGATCAGTTGGAATATATGACATCAAAATTTCAGATTAGTTAGCACACAGGTGGGATGCCTCCTCTGATTCTTTTCCCAACCAGATTATCCAGGCGTTGAGCAAGGGTGAGAATGCCCTCCTAGAGAGCCCCACAGGCAGTGGAAAGAGCCTTGCCCTCCTCTGCTCTACTCTCGCATGGCAAAGACAAGAGTTACGTAAGTTAATTCATGTATGAAGCATATTTTTGATGTTAGCTTAGTTGTATACCTCCCTGGGGAAAGAGGGGGGGGGGGGGGGGAAGGGGCATGTAACCTGTGTAAAACATATCATGTATTTTTGATGTTAGCTTAGTTGTATACCTCCCTGGGGAAAGAGGGGGGGGGAAGGGGCATGTAACCTGTATAAAACATATCATGAATTTTTGATGTTAGCTTAGTAATACATGTAGTTGTATACCTTCCTGGGGGAAAGGGGGGGGGGGGGGGGAAGGGCTGTTTTTTTTTTTACATATTGGTACATGGTGTACATTTGACATGCATGTAACCTGTTATCTAGACAACACCACTGTTGAGGTGAATATGAGCAACATTCTTATAATATTATGTTGCCTTTTGATAATGTCATGCTGTGCAGTGCGTAGAAAAGATAGTCTTTGCATGTGTGTTCTGCATCAGCAAAAAAAGGGTGGGACAGGGGGAGGTGGGTGGGGTCATGTTCCTAGAAGCAAGCTGTGTACATGGCGGGTGCTAGGCTTGGCTGTAAAGAGGCCTTGGTTGGTACTGGGTGGGCTAATTCTTGCTCTGGCTGCATGTATGGGCTTAGAAAATGCTACTCTCACCTTGAAGGGGGTTCATTTCTGACAGGGAAAGCTGTTTTGGTTCTGAGCGAGTGTTTGCTAGCCAAGAATGCTGACCATTGCATGCTTGTTAATGAGTGGGCGTGTTCAAAGTCATAAATCTGCTTATTGTGGAACTTGGGTACACTTTTGGAGTCAGGGCCCTGACAGAAATGAAAATATGGTGCATTAAATGCATGCATAATTATTATGAACATTCTCCGAATTAAATAAGAAACTAAGTTTTGTTGCTGATAGGAAAATTGTGCAAATAACTTACACTTTGCATGTCATTTTTGGAATGTAGGTACACACATGCTCATATGTAGGAAGTATGCTTCCTACATGTGTAGGAAGACTTCTTACATGTGTAGGAAGACTTCCTACACTTTGCCTGGTTGTGTAGGAAGACTTCCTACACTTTGCCTGGTTGTGTAGGAAGACTTCCTACACTTTGCCTGGTTGTGTAGGAAGACTTCCTACACTTTGCCTGGTTGTGTAGGAAGACTTCCTACACTTTGCCTGGTTGTGTAGGAAGTCTTCCTACACTTTGCCTGGTTGTGTAGGAAGTCTTCCTACACCCTGTCCCGCACTGCTCAGTTGTGTAGAAAGTCTTCCTACACCCTGTCCCGCACTGCTCGGTTGTGTAGAAAGTCTTCCTACACCCGTCCCACACTGCATGGCTGTGTAGGAAGACTTCATACACTTTGTCTTCCTACACATGTCACTGGGGTGAAATGTATGGCACATGTGTAGGAAGACTTCCTACACATGTCACCGGGGGTCAAATGTGTAGCACATTTGTTCGCATGTTTTGCCTCAAATGGCATTCACTTAGCAACAAACTACCTTTTCTTATTTAATTCGGAGAATGTTTATGCTAAAAGTAGTCTTAATTGAAAAAAAAATTACGTTCCAGTTACGGGAGGTGTGATTCCCATGATGGAGTTAGCACCTAAAGTTAACACTGTGGTACCTGTAAAAGTAATCACAGAGACAGGTAAATTGGCTGGATGTATATAAGTGTGTAGCAGTAAACATTCAGGTCGATCTCACAGCAACGTATAGTTGGCCTTCATAGCTTGTATTACTTGCAGCATGGTTTTTGTGATGTGAAATTGAGGATAGAGATGAATGGTTTCTGATCCTGTGATCCAAATCAGGGCTATGTGCACTGGCATTGTTATCACCTTCAGTAGTTTTTCTCTTGTTCTGCAGAGAAACAGTCTGCTGCTAAAGCCCAGTGTAAGTTGAGTGTGAGCCCAGAGCATGTGTCTCCCGTCCTGTCTAGACTACTCTACCCCTAGCTGTCAAAGGAAACAGCCTGTATGGTATCAAGGCTAACTTCTCCTTCCTTCAGCTAAATATATGTACCCCCAGGGCTTATAAGCACCCAAAATAACAGACTAGCATAGATTGAACCAGCACTGTAAAACTCCTTATAAGGAAAGTGGGTGAAGAAGCACAGGAGGTGGGCTTGTATTAGCTTAGAATCTGTATAAGGCGTATTCTGGATTAGTTGGGCACTCTCTCCCGCTGTGGCGGTCCATAAGCTCCTGGTGTCCCAGAACCACCACTGTAATCCTCTCTCTCCTCCCTGTAGCCTCTGCTGGTGCCCCTGGTTGCAGCTGTGCCTGTCATGTGAAACAAGAAGTACTACCTCCCTCTGCTTCTGATGCAGCAACTGCTTCAAGCAGTGAACCAAAACCGTTAGAAGTATCCCATGCACCCAACCTTTCTGTTGTTCCTCAGACAGACACTGCAGTTCCAAAACCAAAGTTCTGTATGCAAGCGTCCTCGCATGGATGCATAAGTGTGGAAGCTGATTGCAGCAAAGGTGCATGTGTATTGGAGGTGCAACCTGTGTCTGTGGGCAGTTCTGATCAAGTTGGAGGTGTTTTGAAGCAGAGCAAACTAGGACCGGCTTTGCAAGTAGGCATTGTGGAGGGTCAGTACACTTGTGGTCAAGAGGAGGGAGGTGTTGAGGAGGGAGACAATACTATTAATGTACAGCAAGGAAAGGGTTATGAGAGAGGTAGGGAAGGAGGAGGGGAGCTTGATAAATCGTTTGAGGCAGACTTCAAGCAGCCAAAGAAGAGATTTCGTACTCCTGGAGCATCTGAACCTGTGAGTGTGCTAATACTTGAGTCGGTCTACAGTTGATAGGACAGATCTCTGAATGAGTGTGTGTGTGTGTGTGTTTTGTAACATACCTTCTCTCTCGTAGATCTCAAAGAAGAAGAAGCATAAGGGTGTCGTCTATGAAGATGCTAGTGATGGTGGCAGCGAGGGAGAGGGCCACAACCACCCTCCCACCTGGAAGATGGAACTGAAGGGTGGCCCTGCAATGGCCTCCAGCCTCGGGCTACCTCAGAACCAGATCATGGACACAGGTGTGTGGGGGCTTAGTCTGGTCCCCAGACCCTCAGTACTGGGAACAAGACTAGTGGGGGCTTTGTCGGAGTATTCAGCTTGGCCAATCAAAGTTCTTATTGTCTTTGTCAAAGTGTGCACTGAAAATGGGGCATTCCCTTGAGGGAGTGGGAAGGGTCTCTCTTATCCCCCGCTTTGTTGCAAAAAAGGTGCAAGTGATGAAATCTACATGTAGGGGCGTGCAAGTCTGGGAACAAGGCTATATCTATACCAGTTGAGAGTTGGATCTTTGTTGAATCGTGTGTATCATTTTAAAACATGTTGAATCATGTTCAATCTCTGTTAAATCATGTTGAATCATGGTAGCATCTCATGACTAATCCTCGTTTGTATCAAAACTAGCTAGCCCTTTGAAGATAATTACAAGAAACAGTAGTTTTCATCAGTGGTGGGAAGAGGACTACCGAAGGGTAGTCAAAATGTTCGGCAAATTACAATTGCTCATAAATTGTATTGAAAGGCATGAGACAAAGATCGTTCATCATGTTGAATTGTGTCTTTCAGATGCTCCTAAAGTTGAACCAAACAGTGGAGAAAGTGTTGGAGCTCCTTGCGTCCCTGTTGTCCCCTGCCCAAAGTGTAGCTGTGGTGCAAAGCAGGAGGGAGCCACAAGACAGAAGTCACGGTATTATACTGTATCAGTCAGTGGCACATATCACATGTGAATTACTTCCAGGCCTTCTCCATGCTACTCATACTGCAAGTGATAATAGCCATGGTATAGGACTAGACACAATTAAGGGCACTGAGTGACCGAGTGTATATGTTTATGGAGTACCCTGCCTCAGTGTTAAACCAGAGGTTTTTCATGAGTTTTCTGAGTTATACGAATAGTTCAACTGCTCTACATTCAGTGAAGTATTATTGGAGTCAAAATGAGGAGTTAGTATGCTCGCAGTGTGGTCCCTCCTCTTCAAATGTAGTGTCTGACCACAAGAGTTAGTATGCTCGCAGTGTGGTCCCTCCTCTTCAAATGTAGCGTCTGACCACAAGAATTCTTGCAAGCATTTTGTAAGGGAGAGACAAGTGACCGTATAAGGAATCTATACAGCTAGTTACATGTGTTGCAGCAATCACTCAGTAGCCTTCATTGACAACTCTCGTAACTATGTGCTAGACAGCCAGGCAGGGGATGTAGCTCAGTGGTAGAGCGTCTGCTTTGCATGCAGAAGGTCCTGGGTTCGAAACCCAGCATCTCCATTGGGAGTTTTTTCTTTTCCTAAAAACATTATAGAGCTTTTTTGTGTCCACATCACTTTTTTTTTTTTTTGGTTACCTGCAGGACTAAGATATTTTTTGGCACCAGAACGCACAAGCAGATAACACAGATTGTCCATGAAATGAGGAAGACAGAATACAGCAATACCCCGTGAGTTGTGCTCCTTGTCTTTTCTTGATCCTCCCACCTCTGTTTTATATTTGTGCTTGCAGTATAGTTGTTTGCAGATCAGAGATAGTTTACCTGGTGATTGGATAGTTTTGTGTGCATTATGGGAGGGGCTGCATTGAGGAAGAGTGCTTGAAGTGATAGTTTGCGCACATACCATCAAGACTTGTGCATCACACAGTCACATGCAATTCTTGGGATTAACCCCTCCCTGACTTCCACTGCTGCCATCTCTCAAGGTGTTTCTGCCTTCCTTCTCTACAGCATGTGTATTCTTGCCAGTCGTCAGCACACGTGTGTCCACCCTGAAGTGTCCAAAGGCAAGAACAAGAATGACGAGTGCAAGAAGCTGCTGGATGGACTAGAGGTAGCTTCCACTGGTGCACACATTGTTCAAGGACGTACATACACTGGGCGAATGTAGTTTTTAGTGTATTAGCATTTCCTGCATGAGAGAGCAGTCCCCATCTCCCAGTCACCCCAGTGCAGCTGATGAGTCCTGGTTTTGGCTGAAACACATTCTGTGTAGTGGGTGACCTTGTATAGCATCTAGGCCTGCCTTGAGGTGTGGTTCATTAATTGGTCCTGCATGCTGCAATTATTGTCTTTTGAATGTAATGGCATAACAACACGTATCGGTACTAGAAACATGTATAATTATGGAATTTTATCACTCTAACATTTGATCTTGGAACATGTCTATCTCTCACCTCTTTCTCTTCATCTACAGAGGGAGGGTTGTTCCTACTATTATCGTGTACAGCAGAAACTGGGCTCTCAGGCCCAACTCCGGCAGTATGGCTATACCTCCGCCTGGGACATTGAAGACCTGGTGCATCTTGGCAAGAGGATCCACGTAAGGTCCAAATCTGGTGCAGTCACAATATTTCTGGTGCAGTCACAATATTTCTGGTGCAGTCAAAATATTATTGTGAGTGAGCTTTACCATGTTCTTGTTTGTGTTTGTAGGTGTGTCCCTACTTTGCCACAAGGAGTCTGAATGATGAAGCCGACATTGTCTTCTGTCCCTATAACTATCTCATCGATCCCATGATCAGAGAACAGGTCAGACTTGCACATTAGCAGGTTCTGTAGACAGCATGTGCTGCAAGCCTAGTAGGTGGTCAACATCTCCCTCCATCCATCCCTCCCTCCCTCCCTCCCTCCCTCCCTCCCTCCCCCCTCCCTCCCCACTGTCCAGATGCTGTTGTCCATAGCAGGCCAGGTGATCATCTTTGATGAAGCACACAACATGGAGGATTCATCGAGGGAGGCAGCCAGCCTCTCTTTCGCTTCTCTCCAACTCGTAGAGATTGTGGAGGAGATCAAGAATATCAGTGAGCCATGAACTTCTCTGTACCCATCAATTACAATTCTGGTTCTATAGATCAACCTCACAGGAAACAAGTAGCAATCATTTCAGGCTGCCATAGTGAATGTTGAAATTGATATGCATCCTTAATTGTTTGTTTTAGTTCACTCAGTGGGAGGACAGCAATACAGTAGAACTCCAGTCACCTTGGGACCAAAAAATGAAGTGTCCTCATTTCAGTGTTGAAGTATAGAGTTTCACTGCATGTAGTGTGTGCAGAATTTTCTCAGTGATTCCCAAGCCAAAAAGGAAGAACTATTGCTGTCCATCTACAACTTACATGGCATGCAGTATCCACTGAGTGAATTTTGGTATGAAACAAATGAGGGTGCAATGATCTTGCCTTGGTGTTCTTGTCTTTCTACAAGTGCCTCAAGTATCAGATAAGCTGAAACTGAGTTACCAGTACCTACTAACCATTGTGAGTTCTTACCTGGCAATGTAATACAGCTGTCAGACGTGTAATAGTTGTGCTAACCACCAGTTCAATTTAGACTGAGAGAAAGAGAGAGAGGGTTGTGGTGAATTTTGTAAATATAGCTTGTCAGCTATTCCTCTTATGTAAGCTCCAGTAGTTTACCTGGTGAACTGAAGCACCAGGCTGGTGCCCAGATGGAAGGCTTTCGGTTTACACCCCAACTGGATCCTGGTTGGATTCATGTCTCTCTCTCTCTCTCTCCATCAAGACTTATGTCTGTTACGTTTTAATGTTCTATTTACTCCCTGTCTAAAGGTTGAAGCTATAGCTGGCTGGATGGAATCAGTGGCTAAGACCCTTCCTAAGCGAGGCTACGAGCAGGCGTGTGGTATTTGGAATGGACACGACTATATACCCATCCTCAGGCAAATGGGCATCACTGTCATGACCTTTGAAATCATCTTAGTGAGTACCATTCCATTAACTGTCTGATATCGTAGACTAGTTTCTAGAGACCTTGGACTACTCATGTGATGATAATGTTCCAATAGTTGTTTTCTCTCACTGTGTAGTCTCACATTGCGCATATCTCTGAACCTTCGGACCCAAGAGAGTAAGTACTGGTAGATACATGATTAGCACAGCTGCACTTTTGATAAGGTAGTTTATTGATGGTCTTATAGAGGCCTATGTGGCTAAGAGTAGACATCAGGAGGTTCTTTGAGTGTATTCAACTGACATTTTGACATACTAAACACGTACCAGTCATCAAACCAAAGAACTCAGAACCTAGATGTTGCCTATGTCTGTGTGTATGTGTGTGCGTTTGTGTTTGTGTGTGTGTGTGTCTGTGTTTGAGCTGTTAGTCAGCAGTGGTCCAACTAAGTTGCACCATCCATTCAGTGAGTGTGTTCCTTCACTACACATATGCATGCAGGAAGGAGAATTCACCCTCTATCAGTGTGGGGTCACTCAAGATGATCAAGAACATTGCAATTGTGCTTGGCTTCCTCTTCAAACACCAACCCGACTACAGGTGAGGGGGCCTTCTCCTTGCTTTCTCCTCCTTCTCTTCTCCTTTGTCCTTCTCTCTTCTCCTTTTGCACCCCTCAATGTCTTGTACCTCCCTAAATCCAGTAGTGAAATGCTACATGAAATCATGCACCCTTTTCCCTCATCTCTTCCATTTCATTCTCATCTGTTCTGTTGTTCCTTTCTTACCCCCCACAGTGTTACATTGCCTCCATAGTGTTACCTTCTTCATTGTACCCACAGAATATCACTGATGAAGAGTTCCACCATGAAAGCAAGTGATTACACACTTGTAAGCCTCCACTGACACACACCCATCATCGTATTGTCACTCATTGCATGTCTTTCTCTCTCCACAACTCCAACTAGCCTGGAGGTTGGAAGAGGAGGAGGTCATCAAGATATGCAGGTGAGTTAAAGGCTACCAATTTTGTATGCAGGCATTGGAATCTCACAATAGCTGTCCCAGCTATATAGGTGGATAGGTATCCTACATTGTTGTATTTAGACCTTCAGTGAAAAACTTTGCAGTGGATGAAGATACACGATTTTTATTACCGACACATCCTATACCCACACCCACAGAGTTTGAGAAAGTGTGGATTTACACCCTCAACTTCTGGTGCCTGAATCCAGCAGTTGTAAGTGTCTTCATGGAGGATAGTTGAAGTTTCAAGTATACACTATATCCACCCATCGAAAACAAAGTTATGTACACAGCTCACACGTTACAAGAACCAGTCTGAAAAGCATCACAGCTTTTGTCATAAAGTTTTGATACGGTATTTATTGGTAGCTATAGTGTATCAGTCACTGGCATCATGCCTTCACCACTGTACACACCATGTCGCATAGCGTGGTGAATCTTGTCTAACTATCCCCAATCCTTCTGCAGGCTTTCTCCCAGCTGACCTGTGCCCATACCATTGTGCTGACATCTGGTACCCTCTCTCCGATGGGATCCTTCTCCTCTGAGCTGGGTGTGACCTTCCCAATCCAGCTGGAGGCCAACCATGTCATCCCAGAGGCACAGGTTGGATGGGGGATCCCAGCATTTCCTTTTCTCCGATTATTATTGTTGTATGTATGCCTCAGACGTGGGTGCGCTCCATTTCTACTGGACCCAGCGGAAGATCACTACTTGCCAACTACCAACAGTCTGAGGTGTGATTGATAGATGCTTGTATGAATCTGCTTCAGCATCTGTGATATTTGTGTTGTCCATGCAGACGTATGAATTTCAGGATGAAGTAGGAGAGTTAGTTCTCAGAGTGTGCAAGGTTGGTGGGGTCTCATGTACTTTTGTGACTGACCTCTCCTCTTCCTTATTTCACTTCACTCTCCTCATGCAGACAATTCCCTATGGTGTCCTCTGCTTTCTACCGTCTTACAAGATGCTCGAAAAGTTGAGCAATCGCTGGCAGGTATATAATGCTGTTCTGTATTACGAAATTTCAATTACAAAAACAGTCCTCTTGCCATATCTCTTACACAACACATGGGAAGCTATAGTGTGTCCAGGTGTCACTGAAAGTGTGCAACTCCCATATATGGGCCTATCCCTCAGAGCAAGAAACATGGGCAGAGTCTATGTTATCTGATTTGTAATGCTATGCAGGAAACTGGGTTGTGGTATAAGCTCATGAAAGAGAAGATTGTCGTCTCAGAGCCTCGCAGTGGAGAGAAGCGAGATTTTGAGGATGTAATATCACAGTTCTATGCAGTTATCAATGAAATCAGCCCTGACCAGCTGCGAAAAAGCGGTTAGCATCATACTGTTGTTAATATTGTTAATTGCAGTTACATTGTGACAGTGCCTGCATGTGGTCGTAGATATGAACACATGATGATATCAGCCTCTTTTCCAGATGACTCTATCTCCAGTTTCCCGAATCAAATGTGGCTCTAGGAGAGGGCTGCAAGGATATTATGCAACTTGCATATTCCTCCGAATAATTAGCCTCATTCCCAGGCTCTCAAGAGGCTACCGAATGACATAGTTTTGGCTTATTCTACATAGAGAAAGATGAGGATGGAGAGGGTACTCTCACCGGGGCTCTGTTTCTGGCTGTGTGTAGAGGAAAAGTCAGTGAAGGGCTGGACTTTGCCAACAACAATGCGCGTGCTGTCATCACTGTAAGCCCCTTACATTTGGTATGACCTTATACTGCCAGTCTCCTCCCACCTTTAGCTTTTAGTACAGCCAAGAGCCCATAATTGAACTACTTACATGTACCTATGTTGCATTGTGTAACAGGGCTATTTTGCTGTGCATTAAATGGAAAGTGTTCTGCTTTGTATACAGATAGTATTGTTTCACTTATCCGAACAGTTCAGTTATCCGAACACCCCTTGGTCCCAGCATGTTGGGATAAGTGACTTCCTACTGTATACATATATGTCTTCATATCCATGGCACATAAGTTGAAATCTTCAGCTGTAAACAGTCAAGTATCCTGTATAATTGTGGAACATGTATAATTGTGGATCATAAACGTTCTTTTGCTGGAAGTGGGAGGCTACATGTGTAATTGGTTAAAGTGTATTATGTAGTGTTGTGTCTTCTCCCCAGATTGGGATTCCATTTCCTTACATCAAGGACAAGCAGGTGTGTAGCAGTTTATCAGAAGTATCACGGATACATTGCAATTAGGCTTTGCTTGTTTAGAATACAGTGATTATCTGCATGGCTGGTAGTTGCTTCTTGTCCAGCAGCATGTGAGCTGCATGGCTGGTAGTTGCTTCTTGTCCAGCAGCATGTGAGCTGCATGGCTCATCTTAGCATTCTTCATGCAGGTTGAGTTGAAACAGGAGTACAACAATGAGCACAGTCATCGTCGTGGGGTGCTCAATGGTCGGGAGTGGTACCAGATTCAGGCCTACCGTGCCCTCAATCAGGCACTGGGAAGATGTATACGACACAAGTATGCATTATATACATGTATTGATACATAGGTTGTACAGTAAAGTGAGTACCATATTGACTCCTATTCTGATGGGAGAGATGAGGAATAAGGCCTCAGGTGATTCTTCCTCTTTGTATCATGCACCCAGACTAAAGTTCCTATTGTGACACACTGTGGTATCTTTCAAGTAGCTCTATTAGCGTTAAGCATAAACCAAATGCTGTCTAGGAAGTATTAAGTCAGCTGGTTGGTGAAATATGTGTCTTAACCTTTGAAGAACCTTCTCAGTGTGGTTTTAATCTCTTTAAATTTCTTGCATTCCAAGCTGCTTACATAGTTTAGACATCATTATGACGCTCCTTGTATCATATAGGAAGGACTGGGGAGCATTGATCTTGGTGGATGAACGCTTTGCAAAGGGACCTCACTACACCAGAGGTCCGTTACTTTCCTGGTGCATGGGTAGTGTGTTCCGACCTTAGAGTACTGTTTGCATGTAATAACGTTGTTTATAACTGCTCACATAGGTTTGTCCAAGTGGGTACGGAATCGTATCCAGCATGAGCCCGGTTTTGGGCAGGCCATGAGCTCCCTAAAGGCATTTGCTGATGCCAGGATGAAGGCTGATGCTGAATCCTCAGATGTATCCTCCATTAGGTGTGTTGCATATGAATACAGTGGAACCTCTATAATGCGGACACCATTGGTGCCATCTAAAGTGTCCTGAGTAAAGAGGTGTCCCTACTTTGGAGGTAATTCCGGTATATTTCCAGTAGGCATGGCAATGCATACTCGTGCCGTTGAGTGCTACAAAGGCGCATTCCAGAGCTCTCCCTTGCTGTACGATAGCAAGAAAGGATAACCAGAGGCTAGAACTATGCGTACCAGTGTTAGTATAATGTCCAGTTGGTGAATCAATCAGCGGTGCCGGACAATCTTGTGGGAGAGGCCTGCCAGCGTCCGCATTATTGAGTGAATTTTGTACAGTCCAGGTACTAGCAGGACCGCAAAATCTGTCCGCTTTACGGAATAGCGAGGTGTCCGCATTTCGAAGAGCTGTAAAGTATTACACGTAATGCAAATTCAATCTGGACCACAACATTTTGTCCTGTATAATGAGGTGTCCGCTATAGAGAATGTCCATTAAGGGAGGTTCCACTGTATTTGTAGTGGTACAACCTATAGCAGTGGTTAGCTAAAGCATGAAATGAACAATAGACTTCATATTTCTGTTTACTGTATATCTATATTAGTCTTCTTGAGAAGAGCCCAAAGTCCTCACTTGGAACATCTATGATGTCACCCAGAGCGGCTGATCACTCCATTCTTACGGGCTCATATGCAGAAGGGCACCCTGTACTTTCCTCTCCACCACCAGCCACATTCAACACTTGTGCAAATCCAATCACGAGTACTCCAGTTGCACCACAAAAACATAGGAACCTTTCTGCAACTGTTCTGTCCACTACAGTGCAGTACCCATCAACCACTGGTCTACCCAGTAATCCTATGGTTATCACTTCAATGAACCATAATCAGTCAGTCACCAATCAGATTGCATTACAGAACCTTCCCATCAGTCATCCTTCTAGTATTATCCCCCTACTTCATCCCAGCAGCAGTATTCAACAGGTACCCTCCCTTCATCCGTCACTCATGCAACAAGTACAAGACAGTGCAGGAAACACTCAAGTGAAATCAAACTCAGCTCTGAGCCAACACAAGGCTCCAAGTTCTGCATCTCCCCACCCACATCCGGCATTTCAGTACCCTGGAGGTATTCATATTAGTACTGAGAAAGCCATCTCACTGGCAGATATTACTTCCTTAGCCAAAGAAATGCCTCTGGGGAAAACTGATGGCTACAACCTTGCAAGCCAACCTGAGCTTCAAATGGGACCACTTGAGAACATTGGCTCAGAAAATAAAATGGTGAAGAGAAAAACACATTCTCTTGATGCAAATGGTGAATGTATGGATTGTCAAACCAGTGTTCCATCTGGTGAGTATAGCACCACTTGTGAAACCCAGAAAAAGGTAGAATCAGATGCAGCTAAGCCGTCCCTAGTTCCACACACACCCTCCCTCTCTCCTGCAAGTCACTGCCAGTCTCCCCTCCTTTTCGATTCATGTGAGAGCAGCAATGAAACACCCTCTACTCTCCACTATTCTTTGGCTGCCAAATTAGCTAAGAAAATGAACAAGCCACAACTCATGCCTCGTGGAAGTAGAGCAGCAAATGCAGAGGGAAAAGCAGCCACTGCAGAAGACCAGAAAACCAAGGTTGTGAACAGTGCTGCCTGTGAAGTTATTGTAATTGATGACGATGTAACTCCTCCCATTTCACCTGTAAAACTGCTATCACCACGCCCCTTGGAAGTCTCAGAAAATAGAGAAACATGCAACAAATCTCTGCATTTTGCCAACCCAAATAGAGAGCAACAGTGTTCACCAACAAAGACTTCTAACTCAGTATTGAGACCTATTGAGACGACTCCACTCAATCGACCTAAACGAAGAGTTAATACTCGTCTTGCTGCAAGAAAAAGTGAGACTATGAGGCAGCAAATATGTGCTTCCAGAAAAGCTATTGCTGTGGTAAAGAGTGCATCTGAAGACAGTGATGATGTAGACTTTAAACCAGAGAAGTCCAAAACGCCCACAAAACTACCAACAGCATCAGCACAGGTAATTACTTGTGTTGTTAGTTTAATACCAAACCATGTACTGGTACAGGTATGTATTCATGAACTTGACAATGTGTGTATATTACATCTGCATCCTACTGTATCATTTTTTTTCTGTTTGTAGACAAATGTTGAAATGATCACTTGTGCATGTGGCATACCTCTTTCCAAGAATCCTGGTAAATGAAATTAGCTATATGCACATATACATTAGCCTTGTTCCCAGGTTCCCACCCAGCTTCTTGTCATAAAAGCAAGGCCTGAGAACCTGGTATTTTTCTCTAGTGAGCTTGATGTGATCAGGAATTAGTAAAAGAAAAAGATTTGGTTTACGCTACAAATGCATGCTACTAGTGCAAGTCCTTTGTACCCCCTTACTGCCCTTGAGGTCACTGCATGTTCAACCAAGTCCATGTTTGACACTTGGTGCATGTGTATAAGTCACCCCATGCTACATGTAGGTAGATATGTGTGGTGTATTACCTTTGCTGTTCTTGCTGCCCAATACACCTGCACACATGTAATCATGGAGTCACATGAGTGACGTCAAGGGTAGTAAGGGGGTTCAAAGGAATTGTATTAGTTTTGGTTGATATTTGTACATATGAGAGCCTTGGGACGAGGCTTCACATACGCACATTTGTAGCGTAAACCAGGTTTGTAACTTAAACTTGCACTAACTTTATCCCTGGTCATACTCTAGTGGTTATGGAGAAGACAGATCTGAAGGAGGCTTTCTCTAAGAGGTATGCTAGCTACAAGGTGCACACTATACAAGCCAGCAGACTCTGTACTCATATGAAGGGGAAATCAAAGAAGAGGAACCCACAAATACACATTGTTCCTGCATCAGAGATCAGCTGCCATATCAAAGATGGTACGTCATTGAATGAGGTGAGTTACTCTACCTGTGAAAAAGTATTTATTTTCCACACAGGAACTGGCGAGTACAATGCTGTATGGGATGAGAAACTTGGCTTGTGCTATTCTCTTGTTCAGTGCAAGTGTGGTACCATGGTAGGAGTGAAGATCCACACAGTGCAGGGTATAGAACGTCTTGAAACATTGGTTGGAAAGGTAAGACTGGCCACTTTCTGTGTGTATACAAAATTAGCAGGGAATAGCTTTTAAATGGTGTTGTGTGACCTTTCTGATGATGGAAACGATAAACTAGCAAGTCTGTTATTGTCATGGAAGCATGCCACGTTTGACTCAAATGGGCTGTGTTAGTTACCAACATAACTAGCTTCAATCTCAGCACTAGTCTTGTTCCTAGATCTTACCTGAGAGGAGAGAGTCTGGTAACATTCAGCTCCATTAAAAATGCATAGTTTGCACCATTAAAAATTCATAGTTTACCTAATGCATAATTGCAAACTGACACAGCAAGGACGTTATACAGATTGTGACAGTGCAATTGGTAGTTGGATTCCTTGCTAAAAAAAAAAACAATCAATTTAACAAAGCCCAAGGAATTAGCTGAATGTTACCCGATCCTCTCCTCTTCTCTTGGGCAGGATCTCAGAATGAGGCTGTTTCAACACTTGTTTTCTCTATTGTATGCAAGGCAGCTATAAAATGAACATGTATATATTTATGTGATGTCTTTGTTTATGTGTTGCAGGTTATACTTTCTGCTGAAAGGATCAGAGTATCCGCTAACTCTTGAATGTTTTGTGTTTGTGTTTTTTGACCATCCTGGCACAGTATTTATGCACAATGATTCCTAGTCAGTTAAATCATAAAATCATTGACAAAATATTTTGGTACTGCTCAAATTGACACTACTACAGTAGCTCTAAATGCAGATAAGGGAGATACACAACTTACTATATAGTGTAATTGCTTTAGCAAGCATATTGTGTGTGTTTGATGGTGTATATCTAAATTACTAATTGCACGGATAGTATGACCACATGCACAAATGCACTTCTCATTTGGGCTGGACTAAGCCCAATCTTTATGTTACTGAATGGGCAACTTTTCGGGAATAGAGTCGGTCTCGTCAAAGCCTCGATTGGCATTCTCATAAGTTGTGCTGGCAATCTCTTGAAAAGTGGTATTCTCATACAAATTTTCATCCACTTCATGTTCTCCAGCCATCGGGTTCTTTGCAGCTTTTAGTTGAGGATTTTGGAACCTGTAGCTACAGAGTTGAGAAGAAACGCTGTGTTATGTATAGTGCTCCATGTGTATACAAAAGCACAGAGATACTTACATGGGATGATTTTGTTTAATATTCTTCTTTTTCTTTCGCTTTAAATAGCAGCAATAAATGGTGACAATGATGATGACGAGCAGTGCAATTCCACAGACAATAATTATAACAGCAATAATGACAATGTGTGGAGTTGCTGTAACAGGGGCTCCTGTGTTAACTACTGTTGGTTGTGGAGTTATTATAGTAGAAGCTGTAGTACCAGTTCCATTCGTGAAACTACCACCAATTGGGATGCATTCAGTCTCGCCAATCTCATTTAGTTGGACAGAGCATTCCATTACTAGTCTGAGCTGCACATAGTTGACAACCACCAGAGGCTCATCTCTTGCCCAGTCCTGCAGGATCTCAAGGAGCTCTGTGCTCCTAGTTTCAACAGTACTAATGATCCTTGCCTGGAATATTGCAATCTCATCGTCCCTCGTTTCACATGTCAGACTTAGATCAGTAACATACTCATTTGAAATGCCACAGCCACATGTGTTGGTAATTTGCTTGACCAAAAGGTTCACTATCTCTGTCACTTTTTCTTCTGATATAACAGGAAAATAGAGAGAAATTGCAACTAAAATCAACCAGCTAGGCTGCACAAAATTACAAACAAACAAAAAAAAAAACAAAATAAAAAAAAATAAAAATAAAAAAACTGGTGGTTTGTCATTTTTAAGTGACTGGTAGGACCAGAAACAGGAAATTAAGTTTGTGTGGCCTTAGTCTCTGCTGAATGTCTTTTAACTGCTGAGTGCATAGCAAGGCTTGGTTGATTCTTGATACCATTTAGATATATAATATTATGTTACTCCACATGTTAATAGGCACATATATGATCTCAATCTAAAATAGCTGGTGTTACTGAGCAGATTGATCTGGGAATCCAGGTTGATCTCCATTGCTCATGATCTAGATTGTAGATAAGCACTACTGAGGAAGTAAGTGAGTGAATGCAGTGTAACATCCAGCTTGATGTCCATTGCTCAGCCGTCTGTCAGTGATCATTTTCCCTCTATTATTCATTATTTTTGGACTGTAGCTACTTGCTAAATGAAAACTTAGTACAAGCGATGTTTCATTCTCTGATCAGTTAGGCTCTACTTAGCATGAGAGTTCTACATACATGTTAATTAGGTATAACACAGATATGTCAGCCATAAACATAATTTGTCATGTGGACTTACCACCCAGTCGATACAATTGTCAATGCCAGAAAAACGAAGTTGGAACAAGCTGTTGATGTATACTAAAAAGAAAGCAAAGCAGATAAATAGAAATGCCAGCAATTTTATACCATCTGTTGTGCACTTACATTGTACTTTCACTGTGGCACTGTAATTACCAGTCCCTGCCACAGTGCTGGCTGCAATTCCCACACAGTATTCCAGTCTTGGATCTAGGTCACTGATTACCAGCTGTGAGTATTCCGAGCTTGTGGTCAGGATTGTATTTGTTTCCAGATCTACTTCTGGACATGTAGTGGTTTCAGAAGGACTGTACGCCACTGAGTATGAGGTAAGAAATCCTCTGCTTTCTTCTAACGTAAGTTGTGTCCAGGTCACCCGAATATCGGTAGCACTAATCCTATCTGCGCTGACAATTTCTGGCACATCAGGAACTGTAGGGTGAATGGTAGAGACATGAGAGTATGAAGTACTTGATGCACAATATAGCTCTACTATATATAGGTACACTCTGTAGTATGGGTTTCCCATAGTATACGAGCAAATCACTTGCCCTATTCCACTCTGAACCAAACAATAAGGTAAGACAGAGAACATACTAAATAATTTCCAATTTGGCGAGGGCCTATAGGGCCCGAAGGCAAGTTGGAATTATATGAGTGAGATGAGCAAGTGTTACACTGATATTATCATGTTTTTGCATCACATGACAGCAACTTTACAGCTCCAGATACATTCAATTAGAGAAATTAAAATTTACGGTAACTATAAAAAGCACGCACAGACCGCCAAAAGCGACTCATTCAAAGCTGCCAAAACAACTCTATCATTGTCAAGATCTTCATACTGCTAAAACCCTTTCCTGCCTGTAAACCTGCAAGGAACAAGAGGTGTATACATAATGGGAGGGTTGGGTGGGCAGTGTAACACTTGCTCATCTCACTCATATAATTCCAACTTGCCTTCGGGCCCTATAGGCCCTCGCCAAATTGGAAATTATACATCGTGAGATTCGCTGCGTGTTCCACTGATAGAGTTCAAAGACAGATGCAGCGAAACTTAACTAGCCCTCCTCATGAATCCACTTGCACAACAAGGTAACACTTAAAGAACTGACATGGCAGTATGGGGCTTGACAATGATTTGCCCACCTATTTTCTCATATCCAGAATACCTCTTCCAAAAGAGGTTGAAGATGTCGGACGGTAATAAAACCGCCGAAAGGTTGTATCGGAACTCCAATCCGCTGCTTGCAGAATATCTGCCAAAGTCACCCCCTTGTTTAAAGCCGCAGTTGCTGCTGCACCTCGCACAGAATGTGCCTTGAACACAGATGTGTCAACTCCTGCCTGACCAAGAAGGTCCTTTATCCAGTGTGCAATACGCTGCGAGGTCACTGGCTTGTGGGGTTTAATATACGAGATAAATAGTGGCTGAGCCACCGATTGGTCCATTTGTCGGAACTGCACTGTCCTCTTCTCGTAACTACGCAAACAACTCACTGGACAAATCTTTGGGTTTGATGGGAAAGACGCAAAAAATAACTCCTTTGGCGGTGCTCCAGTAATCCTCTTTTTTGTCAAAGAAGGAAGCCTAAAAATGACTCCTTCAGGCTTAAACACCCTGAACCGTAGGTCTAGAGCCTGCAACTCTGAAGTTCTTGAGGCCTCAACCAGTGACATGAGCAAGGCAATTTTCTGACTCAAGGTCCTTAGAGATAAAACATTATCTTCTTCCAGGGATGCCAAATATTGTATCACTGAATCCACATCCCATGTGGCCGAATAACGCGGTCTTGGTGGTCGAGAGTTGTATACTCCCTTTAACAGTCGTATTACCAGAGGGTGCTGACCAATTGGAACTCCTTCCACATGACAGTGTGTCATGGATACTGCTGATCGTATAGAATTGACAGTTCTATGTTCTAGCCCCTCCTCATACAGATCCGCTAGGAAATCCAAAAACTCTCGGACATGACACGAAAAAGGATCAATCCCTCTTCCAGCACACCAGCGATTCCACCGCTGCCACGATGACTGGTAAGCTGAATTGGTGGCCTTGCTCCACCCTGCCAGGATGAGTTTGGAAGCCCTGCTTGAAATGCCTTCTGCTGAGTGACGTTGCCGGATACTTTCCACGCGGCAAGCTGTAGCTGTCCCCTCTGTAAGAGAGGGTGTAACCTGTTGAAGGGGTCCGTTAGCAACAGACGATGTCTGGGTAGCAACACTGGGTACTCCACCAGGCACTTCAGCAGGATCGGGAACCATGCTTGGGCTGGCCACACAGGTGCTATTAGTACAATTGTGCACTCCTCTTGTATCACCTTGCGTAGGCACCTGCCCACTAGGGAAAAGGGAGGAAAGGCATACCCCTGAAAGTCCGCCCATCTCATCTCGAAAGCATCGGTCGCCACTGCATGAGGGTCTGGCCTCCAGCTCACATACTGTGGAAGTTGATGGTTTAGGCGAGTTGCAAATAGATCGACCTGACATGGCCCCAGCAAGTCCAAGACATGATGACAGATGCTCTCCTGCAGCTTCCATTCTGCCGATGAGGGGAGAGTACGAGACTCTGCATCCGCCCATATATTTAGGGTCCCCGGAAGGTGCTCTGCTGACAACATTATCCTTCTTTGTAAACACCATTGCCACAGACTTCCGGCTATTGCAGAGAGGTTGTATGAGTGGGTCCCCCCCATTCGATTCACATATGAGATTGCTGTCGTATTGTCCATCCGGAGTCGAATGCTCAGGTTCTCCCTGTCTTTGGCAAATGTTTTCACCGCCAAGGAAGCCGCCAGGAGCTCCAGACAATTTATGTGCATGGATCGTTCCTCTGGTGACCACAGGCCCCCGGTAGTAACGCTGCCACACCGAGCCCCCCAACCGAGCTGGGAGGCATCTGACTCGATTGTCATCTGTGGCCTTGGTGCCAGGATCGCTTTCCCGTTCCAATTCTTCATGAATTTGTACCACCACTGCAGCTCCTCCTGTGCGAGTGTGTCGAGAGCTATCACTGCCTCGTAAGACTGGGCTCTGGCATATGCCGAGTTCTTTACTCGCTGGAGATTGCGATAACACAGGGGAGCTGGGAGGACTGCCTGTGATGCTGCTGTCATCTTTCCAAGCACCCTGGATAGTTCTCTGACCGTGACTTTCTCTTGCTTTAGGATCACCTGACATGCCATCGCTATGCTCTTGACCTTCTCCTCCGGCAGTGACATAGTCATGGCCACGGAGTTCACCACAAAGCCCAGAAATTGAATCTCTTGAGATGGTATTAGTACAGATTTGTCCCAATTTATGCTGAACCCCAGTAGGTGCAACAGGGTGATAATCTCCCTGGTCATGACCAGCAGGTCTTCCTGTTTCTGAGCCATCACTAATGTATCGTCGATAAATATTATGACCCGGATTCCATGTTGTCGCAGTAAAGACACCACTGGTTTCATCACCTTGGTGAACACTCGAGGGGCAGTGGAAAGCCCGAATGGAAGGCACTGAAACTGAAAATGCTGTCCTTCCCACATGAACCGCAGGAGATGTCTGTAATGCTGTGCCACTGACACCGATAGATATGCATCCTTTAGATCTATGGATACCATCCAGTCCCCTTTCTGGAGGAGATCTTTCAGCAGATGGGCACCTTCCATTTTGAAGTGGAGGTGCTTCATGTGCCTGTTCAGAGCCTTTAGGTTCACAACTGGTCGAAACCTTCCTTCCTTTTTGGGAACCACAAATATCTGACTGATGAACTGGCCTTGCACCGGGTCTACTTGGGATACTGCTCCCTTCTGTATCAGCTTCTCTATTTCCTTCTCTATCAAATGGCACTCCTGAGGACTCAAATGCAACCCTGGGGGTGGAGATCGCTGTACTGGTATGGACTCCAGCTCTAGTTGGTAACCTTGTACTGTGTCCAATATCCAGGGGTCTGCTGTAATCTGTGCCCAATTCTGACTGCATACCTGAACCTGGCCAGCAATTGGGTACTTGTCTAAAGCTGCTATGTTGATAAACCTTACATTGAAACACACTACTGTCTGCTTGCTGTTCAGAAAACTCACAAGAAGATGGGGGCTCACTGGCCTGACTTGCTTTTGATGGAGGGTGTCTGGTCCTGGGGTGCTGGCCTGTCTCGTACTCGATACAGTCGACTTGGCTGGAACTTGGTGTAGGAAGTGTACGGCTGCTGGCGCTGATTCTTCCGATTGCCGTACCGCGTCGGAGCGCCCCTGGACAAAAAATGTCTGAGATCATCCTTGTCGTTGTCAAACCGTGCCCTCTTCTTTGGGAGAGGGTGGATTGGATTATAGGACACTTTGTCCAGTGTCTTGCTGGCCTCAATCCGCTTTGAAGCCTTCTCCAAGAAGCCTGGTCCAAATAAACTTGTTTTTCTTTTCTCATATTCTTCATTGGCTAATGACTTCAGCTTTGGGTTGAACCTTGACCAAGCAATTTTCCTTCTTTCCAGAGTGATTGTATTTGAAGCACTGCCAAGCAACACCAGTGCCCTTTGGACCAGCATCACGATGTCTTCCTTGGACACCATAGCATCCTTGTTGAGGAGATCAGCCCAAAGACAAGTAAGTGGGCCAGCTGTGTCCAAGAGTTGCTCTTGAACCCTATATAGTGTCTTCTCGGATCCAAAGAATGCATCCTTCCCCTTCTGCTTTAGCTGCTCCTTGACTTCCTCATCCATCTTCGGGGTCACCACAGCATCACAATCCAGTCGGGGAAAGTCTTTCATTATAGCCTCGCGTTCTTCAGAGGACAAAGACCGATTAAAATGCCTTTCAAAGAATGTGGCAATTACCTGAGGGGCCTTCCATGTATCCTTGGGATCCACCTTTGGGTCAAACTCAACGAGCTCTAGTGCTTCCGCCTCATCCAGGAGATCTACAACATCTTCATCATGCTCCTCTAGAGGCCGCTTCTGACTGTGCAACTGCTCCTCCTCCTCCCGGATGCTGCCATATTCCCTGGTTCCTGAAGGTCCGTCTTCCCTACTAACACCCGAGGGGCCTTGTCCGGACAGCCACGGGAATGGCACTGGGTAACCCCATCCATAACCCCAGGGTACCGGCGGGCACGGTGTTGGCGGGAATTGTCCTAGCGTAGCACCGCCCACTTCCGGCCTCGTGTCCGTGAAGGAGGGGGTAAACGCCATGCCGCCAGGTCCAAACCCCATAAACGTCCCACGAAGGGTCTGGGGAAGGCTAGGGCCGGTAGAATCACTACCTCTCTTCCCACCGCTGATGTCAGCGGGGGTTTTGCCCTTCTCTGGCGGTTTGGCACTTTGTCTCAAAGAAGGCGGGTCCTCCAGTCCCAACTTCTGCAGGAGGAATGCCTTCTTGGTGGGGTCCTGTAGTATCCCTTCTATCCACTGGTTATCCGAGGATGGATTCGACTCAGAATCCGACGGATCGTTCTCCTGTTCGCTGGACATTCTCGGAGCTGTCGTTTTCCTAGTAGTCGCTGTCCGCAGCAAAAACTAAAGTCGCTTTTGGCGGTCTGTGCGTGCTTTTTATAGTTACCGTAAATTTTAATTTCTCTAATTGAATGTATCTGGAGCTGTAAAGTTGCTGTCATGTGATGCAAAAACATGATAATATCAGTGGAACACGCAGCGAATCTCACGATGTATAATTACAAATTCATGTGCATGAACAATCAACGAACCACATCTCCCTTATAAAACAGGCCTAGATGTTATGCAAAGTCACCCACTGCGCAGGACATGCATGTGGTGCATTAACATCCCTTAATTAAGTATGGAAGTAATTCAGCAAATAAGTAATCCCAACAATAATTACCGAAATGTCTCTGTCTCTGTCATCACAAGTGGTCCAATTCCTGGTGAATTCCAAGATGGTGTGCCCCCCCTCCTCCACCCCTCGGACCAAAAACCAATCTTGACTTGAATCAATGGGAGGCAGTGCTTCTTGTACAGCAAAGCGGTCCTGCGGAGGGGAAAAGCAATGTAGTCGCTTGTTACTCAGAACAAAAGTGAAGTAGCCACAGATTGACGCAAGTGTAAACAAGTCAATGCATGTGTGATCAGACTGACAGGTATACAGCGCGAGGATTCAGGCCAGAGCGGAAGAACGGGAGTTGGCCATGCCGACATCTTTGCTGTTGCATGCTCAGCGGCGGCTTGTCCATGTGTCTTGTGTACAACTGTGTCATTAATTCAGGCGCTAGAGAAAGCGGATTTGACTGTGAACAGTGACCAGTCTGGCGTCGCCATCAGTCTCTTGCCTTTGCTCGCAAGCTTCGGCAGGCCAGCGTCACAAATCACTTGCTAGCAAGCAACCCAGGGCATATCATCGTTCTAAAGTCACCCGTGCATGGCGTGCTGCTTTTTTGTCGTTAACTTAGTCTGGATTTAGCAGTGCATCGTTCCTCAGTGCGCAAGTTACGGAAATAGAGCGATTGCACGTGACGTCATTACGTTCGAGATTACGAAGGAAATCAGAAAACAGCCGCCATTTTGGTGCACAACGAGATAGGAGCCTCTATGGCGATCTTCACGAAATGAGTGATATACTTATAATGCTTCTAATATGTGTTGAATCGGACAAAATACCATTGCTACATAAGTTAAAACAGCTATATAAACGCTTACCTGTGGGTGTTTTAATCGATATCGCATATACTGCTAATAACATACTGTACAAGTTGTGCACCAAAATGGCGGTTCATTTCTAGTATACGGAATTGTGATCACGTGCTGAGAACGCTCTATTGGCTGAATTGACACATGCATGCATATATTCAACTTTTACTGTGTGTGAACAGAGGTGTATTACAACCTTCGGAAGGAGCTTGAGAAGCAATAAACCTTGACATCTGTAGTAGAACACAGCTGTTATAGACAAAGCACCTAGCCGATATAGACTCATTCATGCAAACATTTATATACTGATCCAAAATGCTTCCGTTTGTCAAGACTCAAACACTCATTCCACTGACTCCATGCAGTTGAAATCACTTAGCTCACAAACTCACATGAAAGTATGCTCGCCCGTTGCGCACCCACCCAATCACGACATCGGAGTTTACCATCCCGCCGTTGGGCGAAACACCAAAGCCCACCCATCCCGTCGTGCTGACGTTCACTGCAAAGGCGATTGTGTGCTCTGCAATGCTGAAGTTCCAGTGGAGCACGTACGTATCTCCACCTCTGTCGTAGAGGGTCCTATTAAAGGCGTACCTGCTGGAGAGGTTACCGAGAACAAGGGGGAGCAGAGCTAGGAGAGACAGCAGAGACCTCATCGTTGTTGTTTGAGAAATTATTGTTTGCCGCGCGAGAATCCGCTGCATGCCAGCGCTGCATGCCAGTGCCTGTATAGCAGATCCGGTATTACAGGAAGTTACCTAGTTACTGCATTGACATATGGCAAACTAAGCCCGGCACTCCCTGACAAAATTCTGGGACATTTGGCCACCCCACGTATGCCTAAATTGTTATTGTGCATGAAAACAACATTACTCATGCAGCTGCAATGTGCAAGAATGAATGGCCAATATACTATCATGTTATAAATCAAAGTTTGACTGTATACCTGCCAAGTTCACTGGTGAAATTTCTAGCTATATTCATAAGGGGATGTTAGATGATTATAAACATGAGCTGACTGAAACTATTGGCTAGATTTAATATCATCAAAGAAATGACTGCAAATACTTGAACGTTGTTGGCTATTTATTTTCAAGCATGGGCAAGTATTTCTAGGTATCATGTATCCAGCACAATGTTCAATGTTTACATGTTACACTCACAAAATTTCAAGAGATCCCAGCATATCTTTCTTTAGTTAAAGATTTATTCAATTGGGAACATCACTGCATGGACTTATTAAATACTTGAAAAACCACTATTAAACTATCAATGTTGTTCAAGTATGTGCTAGATTTCATTTGTTACTTGGAATGTTAGTTACAACGTGAAGTAGCTAGGAAACGCTATCAAAATCACAACACTGGGTGAGGGTTATTCACTAAGACCACTAAATGCACTTGTCACTCAGTGCTATATATATGCATACGTAACCTGATTATGTACGTGTAGAGTAATTATGGGGGGTCTTGTCTGATGTGGAACAATAGTGTCTGTGTAAATATTGAATATTGGAGCCTAAAATAGTGAATAATGTTTATTTGTAACCAAATGAGAGGAAATACAGTTGGAGATATAGCTGAGGCCCCTAACCTGGCTGCTATAAAACTTGCTTCAGCTCCTCTGTTGTATAGGCTTAATGTCTTAGAGGTAGCAGCACTCAGTTAGTTATCAGAGGCTATACTTCTCAGTTGATCCAAGATTTTCTGTGGACTTCTTTCTCTCCAAAGCTCATCAGCAACACACAGAGAACAGAGAGCAACAAGGGGATTACATAAAACCCAGTCCTTACACCTTTATCATGCTGGTGTTATATATATAGCTAGTTATAGTATGCATTAGAACTTGAATCAACGTTACAGGCATTTGTAGCTACATGCCAGTACACAACTAATCTGGCATACCAGTTCTAAGTTGGTTGCAAGAGAATAGGGAATAGATGTGGGGATAGGACTCTTTATACTGGTCTATGCATGATAGCATAACAGTAGCAGCAAACGCATACGTATGCGCATAATAATAATTCCCTCCCCTTTGCAACCCGCACCGCGTATTTTCACGGGGTGCGCTTTGTTTTGAGTACGCGCGCGCGTGACATTCGGTGCACAAATCGCAGCCCCTCCTCCTCGGCCTCTCCGGCGCGGCATGTCACGTGTCCACGCTCGCGCGCGCGCGCGGGATAGGCGGGAAATTCAATCATATGTAGGCCTGGCATGGGCAAGACTCCTTGTAGCTGGTAAGGATATACCAACTACTAGTAAACATAGAAGGGTTTGTTGATGACAACACTGCCATAGTATAAGGCAGAAACATTTGACATCATCGTGCAGCTTTGGATTGTTTGCACAAAGACTGAAATTAATTTTCTGTTTAAATTATTTTGTGCTGACTTTGGATATGAATTGCTGAGTGCCATGCCTTAGTGCAAGGCTACTAATATTAATCATGCTATGAAGGCCAGAGTACCATCAGTTTCGTGCCCACACCATTTTTCACTGAGCGGGCATGAAGACTGAAGTGGTCTGGGAATGAGACTAGAGTACCACATAGATAGCTATACATGTAGTTTTAGCTACTATTGTAAGACATAGCCTGAGGTTTACAACCACCAGGGGCTCAAGAAAGCAGAGCTGTATAGACTGACAATGCACACAGGTGTAACTATACTATAGTCCATTGCAATATGATTTGCTAGTGTATTGATGTTTGTTACATGAGTAACCAATCTAAAAAAATATGACGCTGCTCTGGCTGCAGACAATTGACAAACAGACACAAACTCTCATGCACAGCAAAGAGAAGTATACAATGATGTGTGAGAATCATAGGCTACTTTTAAGTAAGAGCACATCTTTGCCCATGCTCTTGTTCTAGGCCATTGCTGTTGTCCTGTCCTGAGCACTTCCCATTGGACCTTTAATATGTCTTGTCTCACCACCAGAAATGGAAAATGTGCAAACAGGGTGATGGCAAGAGAGCTTTGGAGACATCTGAGACTTTGTCATTGAGATAATAAAAAAAATCTGTAAGTTATGTATAACCATAACCACGGGCATTGTGTCAAGAAGTATAATGCTAATGTATACAGCAATCGGGGGAAGTTCTGTGCACAAATATTCATAGCTACTATTTACTAAAACTATACTAGTTTTGGATGTTCACCTGTATCTACACAGTGCTATCAGTAACAATCAAAATCTCTACACAAAGCAGCTTAAACAGCTTGATAGTATCGTCCATAGTCACTTGATTTCTTGGGTATTGCTTCCATCACCTTTGTTTGATAGTTCAACATAGACATTCTCATTGTCATATACTGGGCTGCAGGGAATAGAAAGTATTGCTTATTGCAACAAGTAAATGGAACAAGAGTCACATAAACAGGTATCCAATTCTGTCTGGAATGACCCTTGTTTGCTGGTATCACATTTATCTTACTTCAAATCAGTCCTAAGCACACCCCAAGGTACAGGACCTAGGGCTTAGTGCTGTTTACTTTAGCTAAAATGCTTTTATAGTTTTAGATATCACCACCCTCATATAGCATATTTATGTTTCTTATAACAATATTCATGGTGAGGGTGATGTAACTGGTGAAGGGGAACTTGGTGGTGGATGGAAGTTTTGTCCACAGGGGTAGATGCATTATGGCACTGAAATATTTGCACTCAGGTAGAATGTCAGGGCATTGCTTCATCTAGCATCTGTAATAAATCAATTGCGACAAGCATGAGTGGGCCCCACACTAATGGGGCTGCATTTCACATATGTTTGTTTCCTTGCTTGCTTGTTTGCTTGCTTAATTGGACTGACCATTTATGTAAATGTCAATTGGGCGCATTCAAACATTTCACAGATGTTGAACATTGGACATCCACGGCTACATGCACTTCACTTCAGCTTGGTGAGAGAGGGCTACTGCCAGACTGTAGCATCAGTGTGATAAAGGGCAGGAAGGCAACTCAATATGGAGCATGCATGGCAACTTTGCTGCTAATACTATATGCATGGTCTGTGTCCCATGACAAAATATGAAACCAGTGGTGTGCTACTTGATCAGGCTTGCCCCACAATGATTACACATCTGCGTTGTTAAATTCTATTATGTCACAATATGGAGTGTAACACTTAGAACCTTTTAACAAAGCTTTACAATTTGTTTGTCCAGTGAAACAGATAATAGGCATTGCAACTAGTTAACTACTGGTGACCTTGCACAGACAGGCTATACCGGCAATGCAAGAATTCTCATTAATTACGGCTTGGACAACCAACCCACACAGTCTGTATTTTATACATCATTAATAAGCGACGGTCTGACCATACATGGAGATGCAAAGTTTTTGATCCTTCACCCGGCGCAGTTTCTTCACACAGACAATGGCTCCCACAATGATCACAGCAAGAATTACAAGCGCTAGAACACCTCCAACTGCTCCAGCTACTCCTAGAACTGGAAAACTTGATCTTTCTTCTGGAACTGGAAAATTTGACGCCACTACACTTTCTGTAGGAAGGTGGACACATTCTGTGTCACCAAGATTGGCTAGTTCCACTGAGCATCTTGACTCTACTTTCAGCTGCACCCCCTGAACAACAATGGTAGGCTCATTAAGTACCCACGACCTCAGCATTGGAAGGAAGCCTGTGCTGTTCCTTTCAGGTGTGCTGATGATTCTTCCCTGAAATATCACTTTCTCTGGTTCATTTGGATCACAGACAAGCCTCCCGTCTCCAATGTACTCAGCTGTCAGTGCACATTCACAGGAATCTGTCAGCTGCAGAACTATTTGTTCAGTCACATCCGACAATTTCTCCAGAGAGTTGTCATGCTGTGTGTGAAGAGTGGAAAACAAACACACTATACTCTATAAAGCAAATAGCAGAGAAGGGAGTGTCCTGGGATTTCGTAACATAGAGGGGTGTATACTATGGAATGATGTCATGGAAGTTATCCCCTTGCCATCATCCACTACATTGCACACACAGTACACATTAACTTACCACCCACTGACTACACATGTGGATACCAGAGAGGGGTATTTGGAAGAGACTGTTGGCAAACACTAAAGTGCAGAAGAAAAAGTGATGTTTTGGTGGTAAGCTAATACTTCACCACAATGCTGCACACTTACAAGGCACTTTCAGTGTGGCACTATAATCACTGGTCCCAGCAACAGTGCTGGCTGCAATTGCCACACAGTACTCCAGTCTTGGGTCTAAATCACTGATTACCAGCTGTGTCTCATCCTGATCTACTGACAAAGTGGTACTTGTTTCAGGATCGACCTGTGGACAGCTTCTTCTTTGTGTGTTCTTGTAGGTCACTTTGTATGCTGTCAAGAATCCTCTACTTTCCACCAATGATAGTCGACTCCAAGTTAAAGTTGCAGTGGTCGCAGTGGTTCGTCTCACTTCGACAACCATTGGAGCAACACTGGGAACTACAATAGATAACACACAGTAGTGTCATAAATACAGGAAAACATGAATTTATAGCTATGCCCTTTTAGGCCTACATTAAGTACCTGCTGGATTAGTTCTTCCATCTGTGGTGTTGGACCTCGATCCCTCTCCCACACTTGTATTTGCTGTCATCTGAATGCCAACCAGTTGGAAGGGAGAAAGTCCTTCAAGAAGGTAACTTGTAGCTGACCCACCTGTTGCTCTCTCAGCCTCTGATGTACCATTGTTGTAATCAACGAAAATTGTGTAGGCAGTGACAATCCCATTAGGAAAGCTGGGGGGTGACCATTCTATCAGCAGAGCATGGCTACTGAAGTTAGCCACTATGATCCAAGCGGGAGCACTGGGAACTGTGGGAAGAAATCCAATTCTGAATCTGCATGGTATACACTATATAATTATGTTGTGTGGTGACCTGACTTGGTTTCCACCATTTTTTCCAACTTTGCTGTAAATATCTGGTAAGGAATTCTTAAGCATTGTGTGATTATGGTATACAATGCAGCTTCTTGGACAGCCTGGAGTAAGTGCAATATGGCAGGTATGCAGTCAGAGTGTATGATGAAATCAACAAATGGCAAAAAGCATTCTATGGACCAACTGCTGAGTGAATTTGTTTTTGCATGTGAGTTACCAAATGACTGTGGTATTGCATTCAGTTGCCTTTTCCCTATGGCATTGACTAAACTCTTTGTCTCTACCCCCTACATGGTAAGTACTCACAGTCATAAAACGTTGAGCTGACGTCATTGTCCAATGATGCTATTCTATAATCATGCCGATACTACTGCACAGGCCTTAGCCTACATACAGTAGACGCTGATGCTCCAGTCATCCATCCTGCTTGTCAATGACTTTTCTAACTTGTATACTATACAGTAATGTGTGGAGAGCTATAATGACACACATAATTATTATGGTGGATGCACATGTACACACTAATAGACACACTGTCCCTCTCTACAAAGTCACCAATTATTACACACCGACAGACAGACAAACAGACACACAGACTCAATACACTTCAACCATGTGAAGCTTGCTCAGGCTTGTCTCAACAACAGACATACATGTGACTAGCCAACAACTTCCAGTATGAAACAACCTTTTTGCAAATGTATAGTAGATACTGATCAGTGAAAGACTGTTACTATTCAGCTTTAGCCAATAAACGTTATTTATAAATAATTCCTACCATCTTCTGGGGTGGTTTCAGAGCTGCATGACTCTGGGCTGTTGCCTTTTGTCCTCTGCACTGATACACAGCAGTTGTAGTTTGTGAAAGGATGTAGGTTGGTTAGTTGAAGACTTTGACTTGAAGCAGGACTGTTACGTGGTGGCAGACTATCACCATCACCAAATCTGCACACAATGGAGTAGTGTAATATTGTCCCATCTCCAGGATCTTCCTCTGGTGGCTCCCAATGGAGTAGCAATGTGGTCGAAGTTGGAGCAGTGAGGCTGATGTTCCGAGGGGGAGCTGTAGCATAGATGGTACGATGTTGGAAAATCTAAAGTTTACCATGGTCTCTGGGGCAGTATCTAATACACTGGGATATCAATTACAACAGGCATTTATAAGATCACACTCTTTTTTCTTTACACAAGTTGGTAGCCATGCCAGATTTCTTCCCTCCTTATGCAGTTTGTGGGGACACATGGAAGCTATAGAATGTCATTAATCAGTCAACAACGACTGGGACAATGACTGGGACAACAGCGTTCATTATGAGTAGTGTGTGCTCTAAAAATATTGCATGGACCGATGTCTGTTATATAAAGTGCTGATGGAAAAGAGAATTGGAATTAGTTCATGTAGGGTGAAGTTGTGTGGAAATGAGTTGAAGAGAATCAAGGGTTATAAAATAATCTATGAAGCTACTTTCAACTTGCACTTTTTGTGAGCAGGTGTCTTCCTTAATTGACAACAGCTTACCTAAACAATTGTGAAGATCAGTTGCAAGTGCATCTTCACTATCACATGTGCAGCTGTAGTGACCATCAATATTTACACAGTTGTGCTCACAACCAACAATATTACCCTCACATTCATCAATATCTGCCGGGAATAACATGTAGACAGAATCTAATAATAAAGGCATACAATTTCATATGTCATGTATATACAATACCTGTGTGGCAGTCATTCCCTGTCCAGCCACTGGGACATTCACAAGTGTTTGGTGCTGTGCATGTGTGATTGCTATCACAGTCCTGGCAAAGAGCTATGAAAAATAGAAGCAAAAAATTTAAGCCACAATGCATGATAGTATTTGGGTGTATTTTATCTCACGATTTTGACACATGGACCCAGTAAAACCTGTTGGACATCTGCAGGTGTTTGGGGCAACACAGATCTGCCAGAACTGACAGCTGCAAATAGCTGCAATAATAAAGCAGTTGTCAGTGAAGTACGCAATAGTGTGGGGGTCACTCCAATTGCGTGTAATAACAACATAAGTTGACAGATAGGTGCATTTCCAGACCACACTCCTGTAGCTTGACACATGCGAATACTGCCTCCTACCAGGTTGTAGCCTGTATTGCAACTGTAGGTGGCTGTCTGTCCAAATGTTGTTCCAGCAGTGTGACTAACATTACCATTGGCTGGGTCAGTCAGAGTACCACAATCCATGGCTGTTGAAGGGGAGATACATCATGTACATATACCATCACTTGAAACTCAAAAATTAAAATACAGTAGCAACATACATGGACAGGTAGGTGCACTCCCAGACCACAATTTTGTAGCTTGACATATGCGAGTACTCCCCCCTCTCAAGTTGTAGCCTGTATGACAACTGTAGGTGGCCGAATGTCCAAATGTTGTCCTACCACTGTAACGAACTTGGCCATTGGCTGGAGTAGCCAGAGTGCCACAGTCCACAGCTGTTGAAAGGAGAGAAACATTTAGTTCAGTACCCAGCAGATGGGCTTGCAGTCCTGTGGAGTTTGACTGTGAAAGCACACTGCCACTGCCTTATAGTGCCTCTCGGCATCCCAACAGCATTTGGCACAGTTACAAACCAAGAACGGTTTTGCACTTTGTTGATTTATTGGATATTCATGTCTCTATGAAGCGCGTTTGAGCCCCACCCTTAACAGAAGTTCTGTGATTTGAACGTAAAAATACATTCGAAATACACAACGGAATAATCTTCAAGTTTTACGCAGGACTGTTTAATTATAGCTTCTTTTGAGTGATAGTTATGCATATTTAGGCATGGTAAGAAGCATATTAGGCAGGTACACATCTGGATACATCATATGTAGGAACTGCTACATGCCATACCAGAAACTCAAGTAAAAACACTATAGGGCTATATAGAGTTCACTCCTCCTACCTGATTACTATGTAAGTTTCATATAGTATGAAACAAAATTGTTTAATACTTTGTTGCTATTAACTTGAAGTGTGTAGAGGTCAATTAACTAGGCATTACTACACATTCTAAGTCTTTGGGATTGATGTCTATAACTGCACATAATGAGTAATTTGTTTCGAAATTAGCCATACCATAGTATGAGAAAAATTTTTTTACTACATGTACTTGCAACTCTAAACAGTCTTTAAAATTTATAAGAATGATGCCTATACAGGCCCGTAGCCAGGATTTGTAGAAGGGGGTTACATGGATGTCTAATTTGCATAAGCACAGAAGACTAGGGGTGTCTGGGGGCATGCTCCCCCAGGAAATTTTTTAGAAATTAGATGCTCTGAGATTGCTTCTGAGGCCATTTTGGGACAGAAGCACAGCCATAATAGCTACTTAGCTCGCGGAGTATTGCATCTGATTTTTAGCTGTCAATGTATGCATTTACTAAGCCAGCTGACTTCGAATTTTTCCAAGAGGAGGTACTAAGGTTGGCAGAACAGCAAGTGCATGGGGTGACCTAGCCTCGTTCCCAGGCTCTTGTGCGGGGGAGGAGGAGAGAGAGCCTGGTACACACTGTTCGCGCATGTGCCAGGTTCCCTTGGTAACCTGCATACTACTCTGCTACACTAAAATTACGGTCAATTTCTGCTTACCTGCTGAAGGCCGCACTGCATAGTTATACTCCCTGTGGGACACATACGAGCGATTTTGAAGTCAAAAACAATATCGCTTTGACGGTAACAGTCTGCATTGCTTCGTTCGAGGTGATCGGTGAACTTCAAAGGGAAAGATTGCGTCAGTCACGTGCCAAAGCGTTTAGCTGGAATGGACGAACACGTGGACAATTCCTGCAAGCGAAGAGCCGAGTACCTTCGTCGCTCCCTTGTCATCGTCGTCATCGTCCACACACAGTGTAGTCAGTGGCAGGCAGCCTTTATACGAGTGAAGTCGGTGTCCTCGCTGAGGTTAGTGTATCAGAGCAGGTTTTACAGAAAATTTCCAAATTCCCAGAAATCCTGGGAAAACTGAGCATGCGCAAACAGTGTGCACCAGGCTCTTTTCTCCCCGCCCACGCACGAGAGCCTGGGAACGAGGCTAGGGTGACCTCACTAGAAGGACAACTCTCGAGCGCCTGAACTAGCGATTTATTTACGCACGTTATTACGCGCGTCCTTTCATCGCAGCGGCGTAAGCGGGTTACACGCGCGCGTTCCGCGCTGGTCCCCCATGAACTCGCATACTGTAGCTGCAACCAGACTCGTTTTGGACAGCGGTGATTCTCAATAGTAGCGAGACTAGTAGACCACTTTCAAACGGTAGGATACTCAAAGTAAAATGTGCAGTTTAGAGGTATACACAAAATCTTTTGGAGGTCAGAAGGGGGGTTCGCTCGAACCCCCTCGAACCCCCCCTGCCTACGGGCCTGCTATATATTTGGAATTGTAGCCTATTGTATGGATCAAAGCCGCGACAGGCCAATATATGCCAGATGTACTGCCCTGCAGTGAGGGCAATCCTCTGTTTTGTAATCAATGGTAGCTACATAAGCACAACGCTTTTCATTGAGAACACAGAAAGCTTACACAACCCAACAAATGACTATCCCAAAAATGTTTAGTAGCACTGGCTATATAGCACAAATGAGAGGTTAACAGCAGCATGTCAGAGTCCATGGCATAGGTAACTTGAACCTGTCTTGTCTGTACTGCCTCGACAACCAAAGAAGCTTGCTTCTAAAGCTTGAGCCGAAGCTTGGCCAGTTTGCAGGTCTGTGGATCAATTTGTAGGCCTGAAGCTCAATCTGAAGTGCATTGAATCTCTACACAGTTAAAAGGAGAGTCCAGCACATGGTACAACTAATTTACTCCTTGCCACTCTGTCTAAGGATACTAATACTAAATGTTATGCGCAAATTTAAGTTACCCACTGCGCAGGACACTGTTACTGAAAGCCATCCGCGCTGGAGTTTGGTTGTGTATATATAAATTGTATATATAGCTGAATCCAGAACGATCCATGCAGTTTCAACAACAGCTAGCTCTCAATTGCTTACGTAAGCATTGTGTGGAACCTTGTATGTATCCAGAACAGCAGGCAAACTGTGAAGAGTACACCGTACGGTAGCGAGCGACATAACCAGTACGATATCTTGTGCTACAACAGAAAAAGAGCACCATCAATAATTTTAGCACTGTTCTTGCAATTACTGCATGGGTCTGTACCTGCAACGCCTTCGCCACCAGCTTCTGGTACATGTCCGATATGATTGCGATACGCTACTTGTGTAGGACTGCGAGCGACTGACTTGTCGATAACACACTCTGCATGTCCACAACAAACAGTATCAACTCCATAGCTAAAAATAATGAATATGTCGTAAAATGCATACCCTTGCTGCGCCCAGCAGGTTTGAAGCACGAGAAACAAACCGAATGCGGCAGCCCACACAGCGAACTGAGAAGTTGCCATCCTGCTGGTAGCTCCTGTTGAGAATCCGCACATGCGAACATCTGCACGCAGCATTATAGGAACACGTGATTATTGCCACACCCCTCAAGGTCAGCTATGCAAAGTCACCCACTGCGCAGGACGAGTTTCGGCCAATACCATGCAGGCTTCATCAGTAGCTATGCATGCGGAGAACAACTAAACTGTGGCCAGTAATAAATCTGTGTACACTATGCTGGGCCAGGCATGATTTTGTCACAGACATGCCAAGGTTGAAAGGCTGAAATGCTGATCATATGAATGTGGCTCAGTAATTGGGAAGGGGCCGACGTGGGGGGAGGCCGAGGGGTGGGGGAGAGTAGACAGTTTACACGCATCAATAACATGGCGTATGTGTGCCTGATAGAGAGACCAAAGCTGTTTTATTCTCCGCATTTTCAGCTCTTTTCTATTGAACAATGCACCATTTTTCTACAGTCAACTACCCCAAACGTTGAAATTTTCTCGGTGGATAAATTTTCCCGTTTTACACTATTTATACATATTTGTGCTCGCGAAATTGAAATTAAGAGAGCTACGCGCGTTAGTGCGGGGCGCATATTATTCCCCACAAGAATTTCAACGTGTACGATACTTGGATATGGGCATATGCAAAGTCCAAACTGCGTGTCTAACCCTCGTTCCCAGTACAGCAAGCAACGAAAAAGAGCCGGAGGGCCAGCTAGCGGGCTACCTTACAATGCGGGTTTTAAAGGCGGGTCACTTGGGATGTCTGAATAATTTTGAGCATGAGAAAGACAGATGAACAAAATGAATTTATGCATGCTAGCATACTGATATGGGCTGGGCATAATAGGGACGTAGGTGCACTATCAGAGACAACTGAAAGTGATCAAGCCATGGAAGAATAACATCGAAAACATACACAGAATAAAAAACAAACATACCATGCCACAGAAGGACTGTGGGGACTATGGCATGTCAAAAATATGCAAACAATTAAGGCAGAGATGATAGAAAAGTGAAGGTAAAAGTACAAAGTCCTGTCCCTATAGCTACCTTTTTTATTCTACACTACCAATGTTTTTATGACTTTTTTCTTTTTTGTAACAGCATATAAATGGTTGGTTAACTTGGTTTAGTGGTGTAGGTGATGAAGATCCCACAAGGTGACATCCATATGACAAAAAAAATACAAAAAAACCCCAAACAATTCATTAATTAACCCCCTCCTTATATGTAATGAGTTCCTGCAACTACATGAACTACTGTCCTATACAAACGAAGCAGCACTCAGATAGTGTAGATTTACTTTGAAAGTAAAGCAGTTCATAGTAACGTCAGTGGTCACCAACTGATAAGAATAACCATGCAGTAATCAGCCCTCTACACATGTACAAGATTTCAGACACAGTGAAGTCAATCAGCTATCAAGTTGTAGAATCATTCCAAGGCATTTGTGAGTGCACCATGGCTGCAAAGAAGGTTACAAAGGACACTGGTTTGGACGTGCATCAAACACAATGCCACCATTATTTAGCATACATATGTATACCACTTCCTCAAGTTGAATTGTGATGTACTAAGCCTAAGGTGTTGAATTTAACAAGTGTATGTCAAATGCAAGCCCTATTTGGATGGAACAGCTTAGGCAATGATAACATTACTATGGTTAGGCCATGGGATGCCTAACACTGAATGTTTGTCTATATTTGTGCAGTCTGTCATCTGGCGCTCTGGAAAGGGTGTGCTATATCTAGAGGAGGCTTTCTTTATTCATTTGTAGCTCACATGTCTGTACACTGGAAATGGATTGGGGAATTGTATGATAGCCTCATACCCAGGCTTTCCTCAAACCTGTCCTGAACTTGCAATATGAGGCTAGTTTGTATGGAAGTGAGACAATAGAAACCGTTGTAATGAATTCTTGACCTAAAATTTTCATCAAGTGAGAGCACAGCATAATGAGTGTAATAGAACCAAGTAAGTAGTCATATTCTCCACTTAACCTTTGTTTTTATAATAGCTGCATGGTGGGTAATACATGTACTAACAGTATATGTTGTAGATTCTGTTTCATATACCACAGGAAGTTGGCTTGCATATTTACTAAGGACCAATCAGGGAGAATATAACACATAGTCTAGCTAGGAATTATGGTTTACAACCCATGTCCTTGGGCTCTACCCTCGGAGTTGGGTGGTTGTTGATCATAGCTATAAATCCCAGGCCACCATGCATTATTTATTACGTAAGTAATCTGCACTTAATAGGATAGTTTGAGTGTGAGTACAGCTGCGGGATCTCAGATAGTTCACAGACATAACAAACAGAGTTGGTCAAATTAACAAATAACACATTGCATGGGATATAATCGGATATAATAAAAAACTTGATTTGTAAGCTTAGTTTCAGCATAGTGCACAAGATTTAACTATGTCAGATCTCTTGGCACAGTTTGATTGCAGTGTACAGGTAGCTCACAAATGAACACAACTGTTAGCTAACAGGGGATGTTCTAGCGAGGCACCAAGTATTGATCAGTCAGGTGGAAAATACAATTTAGTTGTCTTTGCTACCCAAGAGAACACAAATTGATGGTCACCTACCAGTATCTGAAATCTATAACATGCTATATAAAGGCTGCTCTGAACTATCACAGTGTATTTTCTTCTACACAGTTGCCAGAAATACATCCTTCTACATGATTACTAACTACGTACTGATTCCATGCTTACTTCTCTCTTGATGTGCTGCACACCCATGCTAGTATGCAGGAATCCAGTTAAGTTTAATTAAGAGCTTTACTACAGAGTCTGCTACACACTAGCTAGTCGCCTATACAAGCTTACAACAGGTGACAATCATGTTTTATTTACCATTGTTCACGATGGAGAAGATAGGTACTTTGTAACTAGCCTCGTTCCCAGGCCTCCCCCGTTTTTACCTTCCGTTTGAGTTCACAATAACACACGGGAGCGGAAGACCGGCGATTCTTCCGATTCCGGTACATTGTTATGAATATCTTGGGCCTGCCCAAACTGAAACTAAAACAGCTCAAGTAGGATACATAACTACTGCACAGTGTATCTGTTTCAGCAAGTATGATTATGCATAGGTGTTTCAAGGTGTGCATCTAACTAATAGCACAGCTACTACACAGATACTAGTAATATAACAGCATGGCTACATGGAAAAGTGTGCTTTTCAATGAGGATGGACTATTTCCAACCTCTTCTACTAGCTGTATGCTTTACTGAATGGGTGACTTTTCAGGCACAAGATCAGCCGTACTGGCAGTTTCATCAAAATTGTCCTCCATTACGTCATACATGTTGTTGATTCCAGCAACCGGGTTTTCCTTTGCACCTGTTAGTCTGGGATCTCGGTACCTGTAGCTACAGAGTTAAACGCAAGATAAGAGATGTTGTTTTATGTATTGTTTCACATAAATACAGTACTTACATGGAGTCATTCCGTCTAATCTTTGCCTTTGTCTTTCGCTTCACATGGCGGCAACAAAAAATGGAGACAACGATGACGATAAGAGTAATGAGCAGTAGAGCCCCACAGACAGCCGAAATGCTAATGACAATTGTAAGAGATACTGTTGGTTGTGGACTTGCTGTAGTGGCATTTTGGAAAGCTGCAGTACCAGCACCATCAGGTGGGATGCATACAGTCTCACCAATTTCATTTAGCTCGACGGAACATTCCATCACTAGCCTGAGCTGCACATGGTTGACAACCACCAGAGGCTCATTCTTTGCCCAGGCCTGCAGGAGCTGAAGGAACTCTGTACTCCTGTTTTCAGCAGTGCTAATGATCTTTGCCTGGAATATTGCAACCTTGTTATCACTCATTTCACATGTCAGACTTGGATCGGCAACATACTCATTTGAAAAGTCACAGTCACATGTGTTGATAATTTGCAAGACCAAAAGGTTCGTTATGTCTGTGACCTTTTCTGATGAATCTTCATTCTGTAAGATAAAGATGCAATGCCTTAGATTATGCCCAATATTACAAGATTGATGAACGCAACATGTTACTTGTGATCAAAAAACTTCATGGTTACTTACCACCCAGTCAACACAATTGCTGACGCCAGAAAAACGGAGTTGGAACAAGCTGTTGGTGTGCACTAATGAAAAAACAACAACAACAACAACAACAACAACAACAACAACAACAACAAAACAATGATTACATATTTATACCACTTTGTTGTATACTTACATAATACTTTCTCTGTGTTACTGAAATCACCAGTCCCTGCCACAGTACTGGCTGCAATCCCTATGCAGTATTGCAGTCTTGGATCCAAGTCACTGATTACCAGCTGTGAGTTTTCTGAGCTTGTTGTCAAGATTGTATTTGTTTCCGGATCTACTTCTGGACATTTAGCTCTTTCAGAAGGACTGTATGCCACTGAGTATATGGTCAGAAATCCTCTGCTTTCTTCTAACGTAAGTTGTGTCCAGGTCACCTGAATATCGGTGGCACTGATCCTATTTGTGCTGGTAATTGTTGGCACATCAGGAACTGTAGGGAATGGTAGGTGTGGAGAGACATGGGTGAGTGGCGGTAGTATATCTGGATAGCTATAGTAAACTCTGTACTGACTAGTCTTCTAAATTAAGTGACCTTTAAAACCGAAATCAAAATACATGCTCAAGCTGCTAGTGCACAATCAGGATATCATCAATTACAAAGCCAAACTTGAAGCTATTCACATGCAGCCAAGCAACATCCAGCCCACAGTCATACACAAGCTCTGACATAGAGTCTGTCTTGGATTTACACAGCATTTGACATGTGTTTGCAGTACAAAATGTGCAAATTTCATACTGCAAGCATTGAATGTTGCATTATGGACTGGGAACAAGGCTAACCCTTAGCACATACTTGTCTGTCTGCATGCACTTTTAGTGCCAACAGAAGTTGTGGTGACAAACTGGAATACAATTCCTTGCTATGGGTCTAAGTGTATTGGGCTGCAATGCTTTAGTATTCACTTACTTCCTTCCTCTGTGAAGTCAATGATTGTATTCACATCCCCCTCTCCAGCATGGGTAGCTGCACTGACCTTAATGGTGTATGGAACATAGGGCTCTGGAGGAAATAAATAAATGCATGTGCAGTGCTAACACTACAAATTTTTTGAGATGTGATCATGAATATGCATAATAATGAACCAAAATTAATCTTTCTCAAGAAAGGTGTAGGCATAGATGCTGCTGCTGTGCAGAAATCACTTTTGTATGAGCAAGGGTGCATTGCGCCGCGCATTGAACCACCTTTGGTGGCTCGATGTGCCCTTGGTATGAGCCAACTCAGCAACCACATAATAACTAAACTAATTGTATTCAAAATTGCTTTACAAGGACAGTTATGTAATGTAGCATGAATAATGTGAATACTGTGATTGTTTACCTAAACCAGAGATATTCAGCTGCAGTGGATCATCAGCATGGATTCTCCATGTTTCAAAATACCCCACTGACGTACTTGACACATTCACATCATAGTAGACAAGGATCCCATTGAGTACTTCTGGAAGAGCCCATGTAACTTGTAGGGACGTGTCGGATATCCTCTTTGTGTCAAGAGCTGTAACTGGAGTAGGTACTGCAAAAAGAGGACATTTATAGTACAAAGTAAAATGCATTCCAGAAATTGTATTACATTGTGTATTTGATCTGCATTACACTGTGGGAATTAACAAACTGCTTAGAGGTAGTCACCATTGAAGCAGAGGCCACATGCCACACAAGTATATTCATAATACAACAATAGTTCACTGTAATGCTAAAGTGGTGCTTTTTACCAATGGAATAGCGAGAGTAAATATGAAATCACATATTTAGAAATTAATTTACTGTTAAAAAATACAAGAATATTGTTACTAGTTGTTGTTTTAAACATGGATTTCTGATACGTTTTTTTTTAATTTTCTATCTGATGAGATTCATGCAAAGTAGCTTTGAAAGCATTATTTACCTGCTTGATGAGTTCTTATCTGCTCGGTGGCAGACGTTGGCCCCTCTCCAATACTCGTGTTGGCTGTAATCTCAACACCCACCAACTGGTGTGGAGAGAGTCCTTCCAACAGGTATTCATTTGTGTTGGAGTGTGTGATCCTGAGATCTGCTGTCCCATTGTTGTAGTCGAGATAGATTGTGTAATTCACAATGATGCCATTGGGTGTGTATGGAGGTTCCCATTCAATGAACAGAGAGTAGGCACTGGTGTTAGTCACTACTATACTGGTGGGGGAATCCGCAGGAACTGCAAGGACAAGAAATTATTGTCATTACTTTCAGGGTTATAGGTTGAAACTGCAGGCAGAAATTTTAATGATTCTCAAGTAGAAAAACAGGTCAAGATTTCTGATTGCAACCATAGTTTAGTCAAAAGAGAATACAGCAAACTATGATACAAACATCAGATACATGCCAACTGATTCTTGGCTAAATATAAACCATCTTCTTCAACAACTTGTCTAAATCTTAACAGACATCTTATTAGGTACATGTAGTCGGGGTGTGCTTGCAAGAAGCCATTCAGTGGCCAGTTGTGTAAACCAAGCAAGAATGGTTAAGCTTACTATCCTCCAAAGTAACCCCAGAATCACAACGGTATGGGCCATTTCCGTTAGTTGTTATAGTTGCAATACAGCAGTTGTAGCTTGTGAAGGGGTTAAGACCAGTCATAGGAACACTTTGGGAAGATGCTGGGGTAGTTTGCCGCAAGTAGAATCCCACGTGGTCCTCAGATGAACAGTGGATACTGTAACTCAGTATGGTACCATTCCTCAAATTCTCCCCTGGTGGGTCCCATGAGACCATCATTGTCCTTGAACTGGTAGCATTGAAGGTGATGTTCTCAGGCATCGCTGTGTGAGCATGTGCATTGTACAACAAATATAACACACATAGCTAAAATGTTACTGCATTCATGCTGCAAGATTTAGCCATGAATTCCCAGGTTAGACACAGCAACAGACAGCCAATCTGGACATATATGTACTTTCACAGCCATAAGTACATGATGCTAAAGGGCAAAAACATTGCCGTATGCTTTGACCCATTTTTGCCTGTATACAGGCAAAAATGGGTCAAAGCATATGGCAATCAATGCACCTTCAATGCAGATTATTATGTATACATAATAATGTATAGTCTGTGTTCATACTCCTAAGTAAATGGGTTATGATGAGGCCATTGCATAGCCTAGCATCAGCATTATCAACTTCACAATGTCCTGGACTTTCAACTATGTATGCATGCAGTTATCTTTAAACTGTCAGGCTGACATGGTTGTTGAAGAAAGAGGTTACTTACAGCACAGTAAATATTGTCCTAAAATTATTCTTTCTTGTAAAATTCATTTCCAGTATCATGCTGACATTGGTCATGAATAATCAGCATGATACTGGAAATGAATTTTACAAGAATGACTAATTTCCAATATGGGATACTACTTTAGTATAGGCTTGGCAGTGCAAGTTTTTTAATATTTTACAGCAAAATTTGTACAAACTACTCTCCTTCCCAGATCTTCCAGTTTCCCCTCCTTCTTTTTTTCATCGCTTGAATACTGAAGAACTGGGAACAAGGCTATATCCATAGCGGCAGGGATTTCAATAACACAGGTACAAGACTTACTACTACAGATTCCCAAACCAGATATACACCATGCAGTCTCCTTTTCACAACCAACTGAAATATTACCTGTTCTCTTTTTTTCAAAACTTAGAGATGAGGTTTACTGCTATGGACAAGGATGGGTTTTACCATCCAAGAAGGCATGCAACTTTATGCCTAACACTGAAGATAATATGACTTGACTCAGTGAGGTATGAGCCCTTGGTATCACATACCCAAGCAGTTGTGTAGGTCATCAGCAAGATTGTAGTCACTGCTACAGGAACAGTTGTACGAACCAATTGTGTTGGTGCAGATTTGTTCACACTGTCGAGCACCACCGCATTGAGTATCATTAAGCTGAGCATTCACAATGCACTCATCAACATCTGCAAAAAGAAAGGGAGAACACACCGTAATAACTCCATGGGAAGACAAAAATCAAATGCAGTAACAATTAAGTTACTTATCTGTGGTGAAACCGAAATGGCATTGGCAGGAATGAGCAAAGTGAATTACTTTCATTTTAATGCACAGCAAGCATGGTTTTAAAGATTTGGATTGACCTCCTACTGCATATATACGTACCAAGTGCATTACATGCTGAAGGTTAGCTGTCACATTCTAATCTTCACTTAATTGTACTAGCTAAGTTTTACCTGTGCGGAGTAAATGTGATATACGACAGAATCATAGCATTGTGCATGAGGATACCTATATCACAGTCAGGCCCAGTCCAGCCAGGTGGACACACACAAGTGGTCGGTGCTATGCATGTATGATTTGTATCACAGCCATTGCAAATAGCTGTGGAAAGTAGGCAGATTTTTTGTCAAGATACATCAATTTATCACTGCATGCATGCATAAAACTTACGTTCACAAGACTGTGTATTGCCAATACGCTGGTACCCACTGCAGCAGCCAAAGGTAGGATAGTACTCTGTGCGGTAACGAGTGATAGATGCCGAACGGTATCTTGTCCTGAAGGGAAGAGATCATAATTGAAATTACCGCTGACCATCATGTGGTCATTTGATGGTGTTTGTACCTTCTGCATCTGCTCCACCCATTCCATCCACAACTGTAGGACTCAGTATATGACTGACTGTTATACCCCGTGTAGGACCGTGATCGACTGGCCATTATATAGCAGACTCTGTAGTTTACATAAAAAGATGATCTGTGACTCTAGTGTGAGGTATGAATATCAGAGCATAACGTTTAACGTACGTCTGGGGATCTTCGCATGTTGTCTGCGCATAATAGCCCCGAATCACGAACGCCAATGCCACAGCTACGGTTAGGCGGCTAGCTAAGGCGGCCATTCTTGAGCTCCTCCCCCGTTGTGCAACAGCTAAACTAATTAAGTTCAGTTTACGCATGCGCATGACATGTCCGCCCGCCCCGCCCTCCGCAGCGTGAAACATTATATCCCTCCTCAAGAATGCCAGAAACTGAGCTGTTAGAACTCTTGAAGTTGCTAAAAAAATCTACTGGCCAAAACCGCAAATTTTGGCTTTAGTATCATTCCCAAATTGCCAACACATGTACATGAACTCCAGCTTCTCACAGTCCACTCACCAGCTACAAAAGACTGTCAAGAGGTCAGATGTTACTTTCCTATGTATCATTGCACCATAGGCAGTGATGATGTAGCAGTACATTATGTCAATGAACATATTATTGAAATCTGCAATTCTGCACTGTGCTATTATTAGTCCAGTCACAAGTTATGTGTAGCTAGCTACTTACTAAGGTAAGCTACATACACTCACCAACATATGCACAGCTTTGAATACATGAAATACTGTACTAGTATATATACAGCTAAACACCTATCAGTAACTAGCAAACTGTTGTGCACAAAACAAGTTAGTCGGCAGCAGCAGCAGCTGGTTGATAGTAATGTCCATAGTCGTTTGGTTTCTTGGGTACTGCTTCCACCTCTTTTGGAACTTCATAGACTTCTGCCTCCTTTGGTGCTTCGTAGATGTGCTCTTCGTCATATTCATTGACACACGCCATGTCCATAGAGGCGTAAAGCTGTACTGACCCTTCACTGGTCTGTGCTTTCATTTCTGCAACTTGTATTGGCCTGCAGAAATGCAGTAAAATATTAGTTATTGTTCATAAGTAGTTGACAAATAATGGCATCATATAACGTTACTGCTTCACCAAAATAATAAGGCATCCAATTCCGACTGGGAAATAAATCTCCTTAATTGTTTATATTATTACATCCTTTACCCCAAGGCACAGAAATCTTATGTTATCAAAGTAGCAATATTTAGCTACGTATGACTGACTGCACTGCACATGCAGTGGCAAGATGACGATGATTGATGTGAAATCTAGTGGCTTACGCAGTTTCTTTTTCTTTTGGTTTCATGGTATACTCTTCACCCTTCCCCCGGCGCATTTTCTTCACACAGATGATGGCTGCCACTATGATGACAGCAAGAACCACAACCGCTAGAACACCTCCGACTGCTCCAGCTACTCGTGGAACTGGAAAATCTGGTCCGATTACACTGTTCGTAGGAGGCTGGACACATTCTGTGTCACCAAGATTGGCTAGTTCCACTGAGCATCTTGACTCTACTTTCAGCTGCACCCCCTGAACAACAATGGTAGGCTCATTAAGTACCCACAACCCCAGCATTGGAAGGAAGCCTGTACTATTCCTTTCAGGTGTGCTGACGATTATTCCTTGAAATATCACTTTCTCTGGTTCATTTGGATCACAGACAAGTCTCCTGTCTGCAATGTACTCAGCTGTCAGTGCACATTCACAGGAATCTGTCAGCTGCAGAACTATTTGTTCAGTCACATCCGACAATTTCTCCAGGGAATCATCATGCTGTATGTGAAGAGTGGAAAACAAACACACTACTCTGAAAATAAATGTTTTAGCTATAAGACAAGGGACTGTCCAGACTTGTAATTCAGAGGTGGAAAGATGCCTTGGTGGTCATCCCTTACCTATCATAAACATTACTATTTTTTGCATAAGCTTGTAGTACAGTGCAACAACTCTGTGGTTCATTCTATTGTACAGCCAGACACAGACTAGCCTTTTCATGGGCACCCCTCTTAGTGTATTGGGCGACAGACTATACACAAAAGACAGACATGCCTTCACCAGGAACCCCACAGACATACAAGTTTTCGTAAAGTAGTACATAGCACACCCACACACATGGTACATAGCACACCCACACACATGGTACATAGCACACTCACACACATGGTACATAGCACACTCACACACGTGGTACATAGCACACTCACACTCAGCACACATTAAATTTTACTTACCACCCACTGACTACATGTGTAGATACCAGAGAGATGTACTTGGAACAAGCTGTTGGAAAACACTAGAGTGCAGAAAAGAAGCAATGATTACACCACATACTGGAAATTTTTGTGGTAAGCTAATATTACACCACAATGCTGCACACTTACAAGGCACTTTCACTGTGGCACTATAATCACTCATCCCAGCAACAGTGCTGGCTGCAATCCCCACACAGTACTCCAGTCTTGGGTCTAAGTCACTGATTACCAGCTGTGTCTCATCCTGATCTACTGACAAAGTGGTACTTGTTTCAGGATCAACTTGTGGACAGCTTCTTCTTTGTGTGCTCTTGTAGGTCACTTTGTATGCTGTCAAAAATCCTCTACTTTCCACCAGTGATAGCTGACTCCAAGTTAAGGTTGCAGAGGTCGCAGTGGTTCGTCTCACTCCGACAACCGTTGGAGCAACACTGGGAACTACAATAAAGCAATACAGTTAGAGAGTACACGTTATGGTAATTGTATTCACGTTGAGAAGACATAATGTCTGTGTCATTGACCTATACCGGTATTCATGATCCCTTTCTTTTGGAACTACAGGAAATTCTGGTGGTAATGATGCAATTTACTGGCGAAAGTCTACTCTGACTTGTTTGCCTTGTAGCTACCATTATTAGGCGAGCCCAGTGTGACTGCATTGCGCACGCATGTGTGTATCTGTCTATCTATCTATCTATGCTTGTTTGGACCGACCACTTACCGTAAATTTTAAATCAGCGCATTCAAATATTTCACGATGATTGAACTTCGTGAAAACAAAGCGTGAAGGGCTACTGCCAGACTGCAGGGTCTGCGTGAAAGAGTGAGAGCGAAGACTATTCAAGTTGAATGCATTGGCAATACGCAGGCAACTTACTTTCTGTACCATGTTCCATGGTACGAGTCTGACGATCGCATGACAAGGCAGGCTGCGAGTGACACTCAGACTGCAGGGTTACACTGGCTTCAGGTATGCCCTGGCATGACCGCTCATACATAGCATGGATTCCCCTGCTAGCTCATGGTTTGACTGTGAAGCTTAGCCCATGCCCTTGTAGCCATAGTAGTCTGGCTGGACGAATAGCTGCATGTCTGTGTGGGCACTCCAAATGCAATTTGTTACTCGCTCAGGCTCGCCCCAGGATGATTCAGCATCTTTCTAGTAAAAGACTTGGAACTAGAGCGACCTAACCTCAGACTCCCCACCCCACTTGCCATAAAGTTGTACTATAGCGCTTACTGATGCTGCAGGTACATATCAGGAGATGGCTTCTCAATTCTAAAGCAATACATTTTGTGTAGCACAACTTTATGAGTCATATTGGACCTTCACTAGTATATACATTCTACCATTACTACCAGAATTCCCCAAAAATTGATATCGAATGTTTCTTTCAAAACAACAAAAAAAAACAACCCAAAACAATGACCAGCAAGCATACTGAACTGTATGTATAAAAGCTAATGTGATCATAAGGTGTATACACTTATTTTTGATTGATAAGTTGCTAGTAAACTTACCTCCTTCCTGAGTGAAAACAGTTTGTCTGGTGGTCTCTCCTTGGCCCACCACCCACGTGACTGGAATAATCTCAACATCATATGGTGTATAGGGCTCTGAAGGATTGGAAAATAAGTAGCTATACACACTGATGACGAGATCTCAAGGGTGGATTCTCAGTTGGCACCACTAAGACATACCTAAGAATAGTCACAACTCTATCACAACAGCAGTATTATCACCACTAGTGGATGCTCTATCCATTTGTACAAACACTGTTGTCATTCTCACTGGGTGCATAAACAATTCAACTTACCCAATCCTGTTACGTTCACTTCTGTTAACTGATTGTGTTGAATTCTCCGTGTTTGCTGGCTGCCATCAGCTTTACTGGTTATTGTTAACTCATAGTATGCAAGTATCCCATTGAGCATCTCAGGAGGTCCCCAGGAGATTTGCAGTGAAGAAGATGAAGTTATTTGTACAGTCACTGCAGTGACTGCTGTAGAAGCTGTAATGACAAGAAAATTGGTTCTCTATTGGTCGTTTAACACACACAGTGGTTTAAGTTACATTATATATATGTAAATAATTAGTATTGCTCGTTGGTATGAGGAAGTAACAATGACAATCAGAATCCAATAGGAAAACTATTGAACCTAAGTCCCTAATAAGGATCATCTTACACAGATTATGATAAGGATCTGCACAATCTGCTGGTTTACAATGAGAGGGAATCACCAATGACCTCTAGTAAAAACATACATAGTTGCTATTGTAATTGAGCGCCTTAGTGCGAGGCTACTAATTGTGCAATAATATTAGTATTGCTCGTTGGTATGAGGAAGTAACAATGACAATCAGAATCCAATAGGAAAACTATTGAAACTAAGTCCCTAATAAGGATCATCTTACACAGATTATGATAAGGATCTGCACACATCTGCTGGTTTACAATGAGAGGGAATCACCAATGGACTCTAGTACAAACAGTTATATAACTACATAGTGTAATTTCATTGTACAGGAGTGAATGGGGAACCCATGCAGGTACACACAGTTGCCCATTTTGTGCTACAAGCCTCGTGAGAACCTGTATCAGGTACTATAAGTCATGCAATCTGTATCAGTTTTTGTGAATGCTACCGTAAACGCTTTAATTAACGCGCCGTTAAAAAATAATTACGATCCGCAAAGGCGCCTTGTTTGGAGCGAAAAAAATTACTTCAGACCCATGGGGGCGCCTTATTTAGGGAGGCACCTTCGAATTAGAGCGCAACTGACACCTTTCCGTGAAGTTGAAAGAGCTGAGTATGGCTACACTGACAACGATCGAATTTGAGTACGTTATTCGAGGCATATCATGAATACAAGCGCGTTTGGAGTCCAGAGATTAAAAGTAGAAGTAGAAATCAGTCGAAGAACTAGATGTCTCGAAAGTCACACGAGTCAGGTGCGAAATCTCTCTTAACAGAAAGCGCCCTTAAAAAAATATTCAAGGGGCGCCCGCGTTAGAGCGAGAAAAACTGTCAAAAGGGCGCTTTCATTAGAGAGGCGCGTTAATTAAAGCGTTTATGGTAGTACATAGCTTCAAGTTGCCATCTTCATTTAACAGTTTCAAAAAAGTACGACGTACAAGGCCCTGGTGGACTGCGCAGTAGCAGATAAGATAAGGTGTACATTATTTTGAAATTTGCTTCAGTAGCATAAACGAAGCAAAGAAGCAGGCTGACTTGAAATCAACAATGCAGCGAAACAAACCTCTTAGAGAAGCTAAACAGAATGATGAACCAGATTTAGCTACTATGAATGAGTTCAGCACTGTTTGGGAGCCCCCTTAAACTAGGGGCCAAGGGCAAACTGCCCCTGTTCCCCCCCCCCCTGTCGGCGGCACTGAGCCTACCAAATCCCGTCTGTTAGAATTCTATGTCAACTGTGGACATTATACAGTTCAAGAGGCATGCACTTAGCAACTTGTTGCAACTTATTAAGAGTTTATACAGCTGATCAAGGATACTAGCAGTGACCTATTCAACATCACTATCTCAAAAGTTATACTATCTAGTCTGAATTTTGATATCGCATAAAATAAAAGTATCACAGAAAATAATCTGAAGTCCCACATCTTGGGGAGATTAAGTGCATGTGTACTATGTAGGCATTCCTCCATTTTTCCATGTGCTGGATATGAAGTTATCAGTAGTACAGAGTAACCCACACTAGGGACAAGACTAACTTGTGTTTCTCTACTTTTTCATAGAGCTAGCACAGACACTTGTTTGCTAGCCAGCTCATATGCATCCATCTGCTGGCTATTATCTGGTTAATAGTCGGCAGATGGATGCATGTGAACTGGCATATGTTGGCTAGCAGACATGTGTCTCTGAAACTTGATGGATTGTGAAGGGGTCGAGGGATGATATTTGTTTCGAAATTCCTTTAATCATATTACCCACCTGTTCAATGAACCCTGGAACTGCAGTAACCATGCACGTGTGGTTATTTTAACCAAGTAGTGTTTGCAGTGCATGCAGCCAACTAGAAATCGTCTAATACTCTTACAGTACCTGCTGGATTAGTTCTTCCATACACGGTGTTGGACCTTGGTCCCTCTCCCACACTTGTATTTGCTGTCATCTGAACTCCAACCAGTTGGAAGGGAGAAAGTCCTTCAAGGAGGTAGCTTGAAGCTGACCCACCTGTTGCTCTCTCAGCCTCTGATAAACCATTGTTGTAATCAATGTAGATTGTGTAGGCAGTGATAATCCCCTTAGGAACGCTGGGGGGTGACCACCCTATCAGCAGAGCATGGCTACTGACATTAGTCACTAGGATCCCAGTTGGAGCATCATCAGGAACTGCAGGAAGAAATCAAGTTACCAACTTATCAGACAACAGTAATTTCAGTAGCTGAATACGTAAAAATTCTTAAGCACCGTGTGTTCATGTTGGCTACGGCTCCTAGAACAAGTGTAATGAGACAGGAAAAAAGTTCAAAGCCAGTGATCTAATGAACCAACCAGTGAAGAAGCATTTTACAGACCTACTGTAGAGTGAACTTATGATTAAATTTGTTATAATCATTGTAAAACTATGTATCACCTTGTCCCATGCGAGCACCTTTAACAACTAAAGATCACAATTACATCACTTGGCACATTGTGATACACTAGCAGAAGGATGAATAAGGGGAGGTGGATGGCATGGACTTAGGAATGGGACACCGTGCACATGGTGGCTGCAGATAGCCTTGGTTGGCACTGGGCAGGTATTTCTTTTGTTCCTTGCACAAAAAGGCATTAAAATACTTGTGGGGACTTCACTTCTGAAACTGTAGGCAGTTTTCAGACTGAACAGGCATTTGCTGGTTGGAGAGCACTAACAAACAAATAAAAGCTTGCTAATGAGTGGGTACGGTTAGGGTCACAAATCAATTTAAATTTTGTCAATGGCTGTCCCAAGAAATGTAATTTTAGTTATTTTTACCGTCTTCTGCAGTAGTTTTAGAGCTGCATGACTCTGGGCTGTTTCCTTTTGTCCTCTGCACTGATACACAGCAGTTGTAGTTTGTGAAAGGATGTAGGTTGGTTAGTTGAAGACTTTGACTTGAAGCAGGAGTGTTACGTGGTGGCAGACTATCACCATCACCAAATCTGCACACAATGGAGTAGTGTAATATTGTCCCATCTCTTGGATCTTCCTCTGGTGGTTCCCAGTGGAGTAGAAATGTGGTCGAAGTTGGAGCAGTGAGGCTGATGTTCCGAGGGGGAGCTGTGTACATACATTGTGACATCTACTGTTGATGTTACGAACAATTGTTTTCAAGGTCACTCCCAAATTTTACCTCGCAGCCGGTGAAGAAAATATTTTTCCATGGCTGAGAGATAAAATCTTGGAGTTGCCTGCATGGGAACAAGCCTAACAAAAATTTGTGTCTTGCTAGTATGTATAACATATTACACATTTGAGCATAGCTACATACTATAGTGAACTATTTTAGTGAACATACTTTCACTATGAAGTGGTACAGGCATGAGTAGTGTATGCCACCCCCACCCCATGATGACCTTTTTTCATTTAGAAATTATGATTTCAATGGCAATGAGTTTGCTCAAATTTAGCTTACCTAAACAATTATAAAAATCAGTCGCTAGTGTATGTTCACTTTCGCATGTGCAGTTGTAGCCACCATCAGTATTTACACAGTTGTGCTCGCACACGGAAGTATTTTCTTTGCATTCATCGATATCTGTTGGCAGTGCAAAAAGCATGCAGTATCAGAACATTTGAATCCATGGATGTACATGTATAAATGTGTGTGTGTTGGCATCATCTATAAATTCAGGGTTCTGTATACCACCATATGAACAGCTCAACGCTATTTGGCTTATGTTTGACCACACCTTAAGTATGCATGCAGCCACCAGTCTGCAATCCAGCCATGTAAACACCAAAACACAAAAGTTCAAAACTTACAGTAATCACTGGAGGCATGAAGACAAAACATTCAGGTTATGTCAGCTTCTGATTTTCCCTATTGGTGATACTATCGGCAGCCTTCAATCACTTTTTCTTGCACCCTATATTGCTCTTTGGAAGACTCTACCGTCAGTCTGTACGCTCATTAGTGTTTCTCAAGGTATACATACATGAACAATCAGTGAACCACATCTCCCAGATGCAGGATGCGTTTCGGCCAAACCAGGCCCCATCAGCTGCACTGGGGTGATTACCGGGAGATGGGGACTGCTATCTCATGCACAGGATGCAATCAGGTGGATTGCCTTATCCAAAAGGTCAGTAGAAACTCCTCGAAAGTATCGCTTTTTGTGCAGCTGTCTTTTGTTCAAACATCGTACATTAGCAGACGGAGATACATCGTTGCACTTTTGTATTGTACAAACAAACAAACAAACACACACAAACAATACCTATGTGACAGTCACTCCCGGTCCAGCCATTAGGACACACACAGGTTTCTGGTGCTATACATGTATGATTTCTGTCACAGTTTGTGCAAACAGCTGTAAAAAAGGATGCAATGTGAGTTAACTCTATGCTATACACAGCAGATGTATTGTTAGAACTTAAGTTTGACCACCGAGTCAAAACCTATTGCATGCACTGTAAAAACGCTTAGGTTACTTCAACCACATTTTGGTCACCTCAGTTGCATTTCTTTTGTGTGCGTGACACGTAAAGTTCAAGGAATGCTTACAATTTGAAAGAGTTTAGTTGAGAAGCTTCCCTCTTTTGTTAAATTAGTGTCTCCTTTCAGAAAGCCTATAAATCAGCATTTCTGGTGAGGTTTGTTGTTTTTATGATCTTACACATCTGCCCCTGGATAGTTCCTTGGTTGCATGGTTATGGTAGAAATGCCAGGAATGTAGCCAAATAGGTCTTCTGAAAAAAGAGACGAGCTAATGTAACTAACTAGAAAATGTAGAACATTGTGGGGGCGAGCCTGAGCAAGCTGATACAGGAACGTAACAGTGTAACATCACTGATGTAACACATCAAGTCAAGCATCCTCCTACATGCACATCCATTCACCATTTACAGGGGGTTTTAAAAGTGATTTTTTAAAAAGTCAAATGAAAAGACATGCTATGCATGTGCCAGTCGTTTCTCCAGCCAGGGCAGCTACTGTAGCTACACATGCATGGACTAAGCTTCACGCTCAAATCATGAGCTGAGTCTCCGGCGTGTATGAGTGCCGTTTATGCACGGACTTTACCCGAAGCGACTTCAACCGCATCGTCCATAAATTATTTACACCGTTGTGAGCAGCCTGCTGTTGAAGGTCCGTAGCCGTACAAACCACGATTAAGTTGCCATGCGTGCTTCAACTTCAGTCGTCTTCGCTTCAGGTCGCAGACGCTGCACTCTGACTGTAGCCTTCACCTACCGAGGACTAGTCTCGTGCCCCGCCCGCGCGCGCCTCCCGGCGAGAAACGTTTCTCCTCGTTAGAGGGTGGGGTCTGGGGACGAGACTAACCGAGGACGTTCAAAGCTTCGTAAAATACTTAATGCGTTAATTTAAAATTTACGGTATATGGCCGCAAGCAAACCGACAGACATACACACGCATGTGCGCAATGCAGTCCCGCTAGTGTGGGGCTCGCTCAGGCTCGCCCCAATGAAAAAGCTCCTCAATGAACTTTCAAGAAAACTTACTTGGTAGCATTCCTTGGTCACACTGATGCAACTGAGACAATTGTCCACATATCATTTTAGGTTAACCTAAAATGTGGTTGAAGTAACCCAAATGTTTTTGCAGTGTGGGCATCTGCCTACCAGGACTTACAGTTACTACAGATGGCTACGAACCCGAGTGATACTTAATTGTGTAAAATAATTCGTTTACAATGTACCGACTTTTGTCTGTTTAACAACCAACTTACGGCAACAACGTGAACTGCATGGTTGGTACCCTGCGCAGCAACGGCTTCGGGAAGAATAGTCCGCCTGATAGCGAGTCACAAGCTGCTGACGGTATCTGGTTCTGAAAGAATCAGGCTCAGGCATTATACATATATACCGGCGAGCCGCGAGATATGTTATTTCATTCATTCATTCATTCATATAGGCGGCAACAAATTAGATCCACTCCGTATAATAGCGTACCTGTAACATCTTGACCAACCAAACAAGCCACAGCTGTAGGATGACCTAAACGACTGACTTGAATACGCCGTATAGGATCGTTGCTGACTGGTTGCATAGTAGCACACACTGCACATGCAAAGCGCCAATATTAATAGTGTAGATCAGTGGTCTTGTGCACGATTTATAGTATAACATCTTACCTTTGCGCCTCGCATGTCTGATGTACAAGTAGAACAAAAATCAAGGTCACGAGTAACGTTAACTTGACTAGCGCTATCCAGGGAGCAGCAACCATCTTCAAGAACGGGGGGGACTTGACAACTTGTTTCGGCCAATAATACGTATGCACTGCTGACGACGTCAGATTCCCGACATCCCATATTCGGATCCACTGAATTAGCCTCGTACCCCGGCGCGCCGAAAAGCCGCGGGTACAGGGTAATGGCCACCATTCCCCTATGGCACGCCGTCCGTATTCAGGGCCGGTATCATCGGCGCATCGTTGACACTGGCATTTTGATAGTAACTGTCGTATATTATTACACGCAGTAGCCATCTTCGGATTGGGGGGGGCAAGGCTCCCCCAATCTGTACTTTGGGAGGGGCGAATCCCCCTCCCTACTCCGCCGCCCTGTATAACATGCATAACCCCAGCTGAGATAATGCAATATCAGTTACCTTGTGTCAAGGCAAGGTGTTTGGCAAAAGCCAAAGTCAGCATGAAAAAAGCAATAAGTACACATGTGTATCATTTTAGCTTGTGCAAACAGTCCAAGCTAGGGGGAAAACATGACTAGCTACTCAGCAGCAAATATAGTATTAATAGCTAACACCTAAAACATCTTACTTGCCTCTTGGACTTATATTAGCACTCAAGATTCTTTTGTCAAGGATGGTGTGGAAATGGTTCATAGGGATCCACGAGATCCCCCCTAAAATTGAACTGGACGTCATCCGTATTAGGTGTCGAGTAGGGAAAACCTTCAGTGAAAGATTCCCATCTGAAGGGGTTGGTACCAGGGGATGTCTGCTGTGTACGGGCGTCATTCTGGGGTGGGGTGTATTCAGGTAGCTGTTCATACAAATTTTCTTCTTTGTTACCACTTAGCTTGGATTCTGTCAACTTATTTGGTTCCTTCTCCATCCAACTAGCCTCAGGCACTATGGTAGTCATACCACCATAGTGACGGCTATATGTAAAGTAATGAATTGAGAATAATTGAAATTCAAGTGACTGGAGAGAGTGTATACCATACCTGTTTAGATGATAGCATTTTCGTTTGGATTTTCTCCTTTTCCGGATCAGAACTATTGCAAGCAGCAAGACGATGATTATAAGAAGGAGCATGCCTCCACCAAGGCCAGCAGTTATAGGGATCACTGGCAGATAAGTTGAACTGGGCTCCGCTTCATTATCAGTGGTGAACACTGGTGTAGTTGGGACAGTTGGAGATGGAGTGGTCATGGGGATGCACATCGGCCTGCTGAGTTCACGCAGGTACACAGAGCAAATAGAGATTGTCATCGGAACTCCTTTGACTATTATTGTTGGTCTTGTCTGTACCCATTGTTGCAACATTGGAAGTAAATCGGTGCTGTTCATGCCATCAAAGCTAATCATTCTTGCCAGGAATACAACTTGTCCAGTACTGTTGTCGTTACCACACATGAGCCTTATTCCTCCAATATACTTGTCAGAGAGGCCACACCTGCAGATCTTCTGCACTTCCCTTGCAACATCTTCAGCAATATCACTTGCCTTGTCTGAAGTCTGTGTACAGACAATACAGTTTACTACTGAAGCAGTGAAGTGTATACATTACATGTACTTACCACCCATTCCCGACAAAGGATAGCTCCAGAAAGGTGTAGTTGGAATAGGCTGTTACGAAACACTGCATGGCATACAAGAAATTTATTATCTTTAATGTATCACATTGACACAGAAGGTGTTCACTTACATCCAGTAATAATTTCTGCACTATAGTTTCCAACCCCAGCAGTCGTCTTTGCAGCAACAGACACTGCATATCCATGTTTGGGGTCCAAGTCACTCAGGATGATACTTGTGTTGGACGTCTCCACAATGGTGGACGTATCGTCCAAGTTTCTGCGGGCAACCCTCTCCACTGCCCTGTACTTGACAGAGTAGGTCACACCCCCTAGGATTTCCACTGCTGACCAGCTCATCTCAATAGAGGTAGCACTGAGCCGTCTAGCTACACCAACATTGGGAGCAACCTTTGGGACTGTAAAGTAACAGTAAATATAATATTATTGTGGTCACTCTATGTACATGTTCAAATCATTTTTGGAAAACAGCTAGTGGGATTGATGCTACTACAGTGTCCTTCGACAAGATTTCACATGTGTTTCCGATTGATTGTTGCTCAAGAGCAATATGGCATATGTCATTCCTTGAGATTGAATTGGAAAAGCTAGAAGGGGTGGTCACTCAATGAACACAAAGTACTCGCAACCTCAACCACTGGTGACTGCATAGCTTTACATAATAGTATACAAAGCAATTTGGTAAGTTATGGGTCCCAGCTTGTTATTAAGGTAGCATTGAGCTGTTTGGCTTCACCACCATTTGAGTGGAGCAGATGCAACTAGAAAAAAAAGCCTCATACCATTTTCCTCTGAGCGGAATTGTGCATTTGAGAATAAGAAAATGCTCACACAAATACAATGATCCACGTAGCTACTCTTTTCAATTTGTACACATGATTCAATCAACTTACTTTCTGGTGGTACTGTGAAATTGAATAGTTGGGTATAGGGCCCAGTACTGATGGTCACAGCTGCAATACTGTACAGGTAGGTGTAGTGGGGGTGCAAGAAGTTCAGTAGGTATGTATTGGTCACTGAGATGAGGGTCCACTGTCTAGCTGTGTCTACTTCAGTGATGTTGATGTGATAATGGCGGATGATTCCATTTTGGTCAGCTTGGAGGGGAGCATCCCAAGAGAGATTAGCAATGGTTGGGCTTATGATGGTGGCCTCAACATTTCGGGGAGCACTGCTGGGGGCTGGGAGAGAATTCACAAAAAGATCATTACTAGAGACACAGGATAGCCAATACAACTAACCAGCTTCTGGCATCTCAGCTGTGACATTGTAAGTAAATGGTCCCAGTCCAATTGTTCTTGCTGCAACACTGCAGTTGTAGGAGTAGTAAGGATGTAGGGACTCTACTGTGAGCCGTGTTTCTTCAGTCTCAAACTGGCGAGTCTGTCCACTGAGGACCCCAGTGACATTGATGGTGTATCCTCTGATCACGCCATTCCTGTTTTCCTCTGCCGGTGGCCTCCAGGTGAGCACTAGTGTCCTTGCATTAGTTGGAGTTACAATCAAACCCTGTGGTGGTCCACTGGGAACTGTGATAAAGTATAAGCAAGAATTAATGTACTCACTGAATGATGGTATATCTACTTACCATCTTCATATGTTCTGTTCTGGACTTCACTACTGAAAGGGCCTAATGCTGTGGTGTATGCAGCCACTTTGCACTTGTAGGTGGTATAAGCTTTGAGGCCACGGATTGTGATGCTATCTGTCAGTGTAGATTGTTGCACCCTTGTTTCTGAATTGAGCTGAGACAAAACAATGTTATATCTGCGAATGATGCCATTTCTGTGCTCAAGTGGAGGAGGGTTCCAGCGAAGATGTAGAGAGTATGGGCTGATGGAAGTCACTTGGAGATTGCCAGGGGCAGCAGATGGTGCTGTGTGTATGCGTACAGTAATGGAAGGGAGCTTACGCATCAGATGGTAGCTCTGAAAGCTATTGACTAGAAATGTGCGTTACCTGCTTCTTCAGTTCTGACTCCAATAACAGCACTGGATGGCCCTTCGCTGACAGTGAAAGCAGTCACAGTGCAGTTGTAGAGGTAGAAAGGACGCAAATCTCTAATGACAATCACTGTTGACTGTGTGCTGTACCTCAGCTTCCTCCCTGTCTCAATTTCTGTCACATTGACATTGTAGCCTCGAATTACGCCATTGTGATGCTCAACTGGAGGTGGGCTCCAGCTCAGACGGAAGCTAGTTGGACCAAGGACTTGTTCTGTTATGTTTAGAGGATGGTGGCTGGGAACTAGAGTGATCAGATTAGGTAAATCAAGTATGAGTAGCAAAACATTTTTTTTGTGAGACACTGTTTCCTACATTTGAATGAGAACATGTACAAATTTTTATCTGCTAGCATTTTGACACTTGGCCACATACTAACCATTTGGCTGTCAGTGTCACCCTATATATACCAGCCTGTGCATACATTACCATCCCCTGACATCTTTTTATTGCCTGCCATCAGTGACCACCAGTTGTTCATGCCATTACTGTCTCTGGTGGACAGCCTTACTAGGTGCCCACATGCTACCAAATGCATGGTAAGAAGTGCTCTTGATGGACAGCAATGGGCTACAAAATCACTTCGTAACCAGTTCAACACATTCTGCAAATTACTGTTCACAAAATCTTTCAAAAGTGTGCTTTTTTGTACAGTGTGAGCCCAAAAGTGTATGTTGCATTTTCAATATCAGAAAAAGTATTACTGCAGAGAGAGTCTGTTATGCATTCTGAAACGTACCATCTGGAGGGGTCCTAGCAGTGACCACTGTGCTGAAGGGGCCTCTACCAGCAACTGTTGTGGCTGCAATGATGAATTCGTAAGTTGTATAGGGATATGCACTTATTGTTATATTGTTGTACTGAGACTGCAGCTGTAGTTTCTCTCCACGTTCCACAGCTGTCACATTGATAACATAGCCAGTTATTATTCCATTTCTCTCCCCAGGAAGTACAGAGCTCCACGTTAAATGAACTGAGCGAGTAGAGATCACTGCGGCACTGCCGTTTTGTGGGTAGCCAGCAGGAGCTGAAAGAGGAAAGGTAAAAACCTGTTCTGGTCGCCAAAAGCTTTCCACTAAATCCCATTCAGGCATAATAGGGTTTCTACAAATACTCACTGTATTAGTGGAACTATTTCATAGTGGTACTCGTGAGAATTTGAAACATACATACCATCTTGATCAGTCATTTGTTCTACCACTGTTGTAAATGGCCCCACCCCAGCACTGTTAAATGCTGCCACTCTGCACCGGTAGGTGTAGTATGGATGCAGTTCTGAGATAGTCAGTGATGTAGAAGTGGAATTGTACTGTGATGCTGTCCCTCTCTCCACTGCTGTTATTGTAATCCTGTATCCTAGGACCTCGCCATTCTGGTGTTCAGCTGGAAGAAGATTCCAGGAGAGTCGGAGACTCCTCGAGTCAAGTACTACAACAGTAAGATTCTCAGGTGATGCTGTCGGAACTAGTTTTGGAGGGAAAAAGTCAACAATGAAATATGCCCTGCTGTGATTAGTTTAAGTTTTATGATTTAGCTTCTTATGACAATTCACTCACATTACAGTTCCTTTTAACACTACCTACATCTCTGCACCTTATATAAAAATATATGAATGATTCACAAAGTTATCTCTTTACTACTACATGTAACTCCAAGGTGTGGAACCTCATGAGTATCGATTTGCTTTACACACCCTCATAAGTTTGATAGTGCGGTAATGTTTCTTACCATCTTCCAAAGTCCTCACAGTGGTCATGTTACTGAATGGTCCAGTGCCATTCACAGTTCTTGCAGCCAGAGCCAAGTTATATGTGGTGTAAGGGGTTATTGAAGCAGTGACATTGTAGTAGGTAATTTCAACAGTATGCTCAAATTGTCTCCCACTTTCTGCCACAATAACACGGACCTGGTACCCGGTGATGATACCATTTCTCTGCAGTGTACTTGGTGGATCCCAGCTCAGGAAAACAGAGCGAGGACTATTGGCTACAGCAATAACACTCAGAGGTGGACCACTGGGTACTGAAAAGAAGTGGAAACAGCATGCAATAACTGTAACCAACATATCAGTTTGTACAGAGTAACAAACAGGGGCATGGTTTACCATCTTGATAGGTCTGTATCGTGACGGGTGTACTTGGAGGACTCTGGGCCAGAGTAAATGCTGCTACTGTGCACCGATATGTAGAGTAAGGATGGAGGGAGGAAACTGTCAGTTGAGTGTTGTTCGTTGTGAATCGTCTCATTGTTGCTGCATCTGTTATATTGATGTGGTAGTATCGGATCCTCCCACTCTGATTTTGGTAATTGGGTGAGGGGCTCCAGTAGAGGGACAGTGAGGTGGAGCCAGTTGGAACTCCACTTACATTCTGGGGAGCAGGGGGTGCTAAGGAGAGGAAGAAGCATAGTTAGTCCAACTAAATGAATGTTGGACAGTGTAGGTTAAAGGCCCCAGTTGTGACACACTCTGGCTCTTCCTAGCAATATAGTGGCTCATTGAGGGACTAGTTAGATGCTCCAAAAGTGGGTCTGTGACAAGTGTCATTGTTTACAAGTACAGAAGCTTGGCACGTGACTTGTAGTGCCTGGGTGCAAGGTTAATTAATGTAAGTTCACAAGATGTAAACCTCGACATGTAGGCCATAACAGTGTACCTCATAGCTACTTCTGCAACATACAACAAAAGTCACAAACAAGTTTACAGATCGGGTTTACATTAGTTATACAATTGTGTACATTGATCTTGTCTGGCGGTTCTTATCTTCCCTGAGGTCCTTTATTACTATCCTTTCTACTTGGGGTGTAATTTTGGGGAGGGAACGGTAATGTGTGTGTATAACAAATTTCTGGAAATACAGTCAAGGAGGAGGGGAGAGTGGAAAGGAAGGGTGAAGAAAGGGAGAAGCGGGAGGAGGGGGCAGATCGATGCATGGTCTGTGAATCCATAGAAAGTGTATTGGTTTTGCTTACCTGTTGCATAAGTCTGTGAAATACATGGTGTGTAAATGGAGGTCTGTATGGACTTTCTTTATACTGAAGTACCGTAGAATTTCTAATAATTCGTACACCCTATTAATTCGTACACCCCCCTTTTCCTATAATTTTCGTACTCTAATTCATTCGTACACATAAAAATGAAATTATTATTCTATTGTTCGTACAGCAAAACTGCAAGCATGATGAGATGGTGTTTCTGACATCCAGAAATGCGAATAAACACATTCTTTTGGCTCTTGGTGTTGATCATACAGCCAGGGACGCCGTGAAGGCGAAATTCACTGGGGTTTCATCCATGTTCCCCCACTACATAGGTCTACGTAGTATCGCCAAGCCTCGCAAGACGTCAAGCGAATGCTGTAGAGCTTGCCACTAAAGTTTGTTTCTCACTCTTTTATGTTGACTTAACTCAGAGGTATTAGTGCAACTGACGTCGTGTTCGAAGTGTAAATTGTGCAACTTGTGGTGCCTCAGAAACTTGCGGCTCGCTTAGCGTAAAGATATACATACGTAGATAGAAGCTAAGGCTATTTGCTACTAGTTGTTGTGCACTATAGCAGCTACCTGAGGGCAGATAGGTACCCATACATAGTTGACGATTGGCTTCCGACTTGCACACGTTTTTCTTCTAATCACTTCGTACATATCCTCTATTTATTCGTACACCCCCCCGTTTCTTGGAATATTCGGTAATTTACATACTATTAGAAATTATACAGTAACTTATTCTGGGCCGGTTTCTTGTGCACACTGGGCATCCTTCTAAACTTCTGTATGAAAGTAACCTGCAACTTCTTCACTAAAAACAAGCAGTTGTCATTCCAACACGTCCAGATGAACTCATAAATCTAACAACAATTGCATCAATTGTCAACTTCTCTACAGACGTAGAAACTGAACCAAAGCTACAACACCCCTTGCAAAATACATGTGCTCAGTTGCACTTCTGGCTGTTGACGTAACTACCTGCTATTAGTATTTCAAAAAATAGCATATAGTGGCAAGCATATTAGCATGGCAGTGCTGGCCAGTTCGAGTTCTCTGCTAATGATAAGTGGTGAGTACAATACCCAGTGGCTTTCTAAAAACCGGGCCATCTCTACATATGGAGTACAGTACACCTTGATCAAGTGGGCACTCACCAGAATTTCCTGTGTACACTCCAATGTATATGGTCTGGATAACATTCATTGCATCAGGTACCACACAGCGGTAGATCCCATTCTCTCCACCTCTCCTCCTGTGCAGGAGTACCACCATCTGACCTCTGGTTCTGTGGAAGTCCCACTGCATGCCTGAACTGGGTACTCGAGTTCCATTGGGGAAGTACCAATTCCCCATGGTCCTCGGATGTCGGCAACAACCAGTTAGGTTAGCTATGCAGAACACGGCATCACGACCTTCACCAATGTCCTCCAGTGACACAAGACTGTTGTTCTGGTATGCTGTACTTCTGAGTATGAACCTGAGACCCACACCTGCACCATGCAGTGGAGATAGCTACCAATGTCATAACATTCATGTATTAAACTCTGACACATTTGAGAATAGTAACTCTGAAGACAAATTATCTGGGCATTGGGTCCATCTGTCTCTCAGTCAGTCAGGCTGTACATGAGGTAAGAAACTGTGGTCTGCTATGGCAGATATTTCATTGAATTTGAACATGGCAATACAATTGCTATTATACATTCTTTTTTGGACGGATGGCCTGACTGACTGACGAACAGATGTAAAGAACCAAGTACTTTACTCCACTTTCTGCATTGGATGTGCAGAGTAATTAACACATATAGCACATGTGATGACATCCTTTGCAAAGGAAATATCTGAAGTAGTTCTATTTGTGCATTATCTTGTTGAATGAATACCGCATGCATACATACCCCATGTATCAGAGGACTTGAGTGTAAAGTTGAAATACATACTACATGTGTATATGTGTGACCAAATTTCACTCATAGTCTTGTACCCAGAAGGAGATTTTTCCATCTGAGTAACCCAGTTCCGATAAAACGGGGTATGTGTAAGATGATAACAAAATAATTATGTAGCAGCACATACAGCTCTAACAGACAGAATTAAGAGCAAGAGTTGCTGCTTAATTTGTTTGCCCATGCAATGCTGCTCTTGTGATTGCTGGTTGAATTGGTAATCCTTACCCTAAGTGTAGAACTAGCTACCTAAATCATAACCTCCCTGATCCATGTGAGAAAAGTTCCACATGTGAAACAAACACTAACAACAAGGTGTTGGCGCTCCTCACTTCAGTCTTAACCTACATACTGCAGTGTGGTATAGTTGATCAGAACAAGAGTGTACATGTATCACTCACTTCTTGTGTATACTCCAATGTATATGGTCTGGGTAACATTTATTGCATCAGGTATCTCACAGCGGTAGATCCCCTCCTCTCCACCTCTCCTCCTGTGCAGACGTACCACCATCTCACTTCTGTCTCTGTAGAAATCCCACTTTAGGCCCGATGTAGAATTAATAACCTCACTTGGAACTTTAGTTCCATTGGGAAAGAACCAGTCCCCTAGGACAGTCCCCATTTCACGAGCATGGCAACAGGTAGTTTGGTTAGTTATGCAGAGTAGGGCATCGTCACCATCACCTATGTTCTCCAGGAATACAAAACTGTTGTTTTGGTATGTTCTACCTCTGAGGGAAAACCTGATATCACCTGGGAAGGAAAGAATGGCACTACAAATGTCATAATACTTATACAGTAAAAATATATCTTAATAAGTATATACAAGCATACTATGAAACATTATAGATCAAATATATACATGTACAAGCATGCACACACTTGTGTGTATGCAACATTCAGGGTTTGTAACAACAGCATACGGTGACAGGTAGGTGCACTTCCAGACCACACTCCTGTAGCTTGACATGTGCGAGTACTGTCTCCCACCAAGTCATAATCTGTATTACAACTGTAGGAGGCTGTCTGTCTGAACGTTGTTCCACCAGAGTGACTAACACTGCCATTGACTGGATTAGTCAGAGCACCACAGTCCACAGCTGTTGAAATGAGGCATACAGCATGTACAGATATAGTTGATACTACTCAAGCTTCAACAACATACGTGGACATGTAGGTGCACTTCCAGACCATCTTCCTGTAGCTTGACATGTGTGAGTACTGTCTCCCACCAGGTTGTAGCCTGTGTTACAACTGTAGGAGGCTGTCTGTCCAAATGTTGTCCTACCACTGTAACTGACTAGCCCATTGGCTGGATTAGTCAGTGTACCACAGTCCACAACTGTTGAAAGGAGGAATATATCATATACATGATTGCAGTGTTGCTACTACTTATGCAACATACCTTGACAGGTAGGTGCACTTTCTGACCACACTCCCGTAGCTTGACATGTTCGTGTACTGCCTCCCACTACGTTGTAGCCTGTGTAACAACTGTAGTTGGCCGTCTTCCTAAATGTTGTTCCAGCAGTGTAACTAACACTGCCATTGGCTGGGTTAGTCAGAGCACCACAGTCTATAGCTGTTGAAAGGGGGTTATCAATATATCATACACATATCATATACTTTAAGTTAATTACTTGATAGTCAAGGTTGAGTAACAACATACATTGACAGGTGGGTGCACTCCCAGACCATGTTCGTGTAGCTTGACATATGCGAATACTACCTCCCACCAGGTTGTAGCCTGTGTTACAACTGTAGTTGGCTGTCTGTCCAAATGTTGCTCCAGCATTGTGATCAACACTGCCATTTGCTGGGTTAGTCAGACTGCCACAGTCCACAGCTAATGAAAGAAGTGATTCATCATGTACTCTAACATACCGTAATTATTCTAATACGGTCCAATTTAACGTAAGAAATTCAATTCCAGGAATTTATCATGAATCTAATTCTACATAAGCTGGAGTCTTAATTCATCTACACTGATCCAATTTAGCGTAAGACAATGACTGAAACCAACTTCCAACAATCTTCATGGCCTTCCTACCAGCCTCACAAACAGGTGTACTGTCTTCATAGTTCGGCGAGGTCTATACACAATTCCAGGAAAAAACAGCTATACACTTATCTAGCTACACTTGGTGCAGCTGTACACTTACCTAGCTGACGGTATACTGTGGCTGGCTTTTCCTCCAATTGTGTATATCTCGTTGAACTCTGCGACCGATGACGGTTGCACCAAGTGTAGCTAGATAAGTGTATAGCTGTTTTTTCCTGGAATTGTATATAGTCGTTATACTGCGAAGGACGCTTGGTACTGCCTTTATCAGTTGCAGAGTTCGACGAGGTATGCATGCAATTCAAGGAAAAGACAGCTATACACTTTAATAGGTAGCTTAGTATGGACTCCAGACCCTTATGTCAAACTAGGATGCTTGATACTGCCTTCACCGGTTTAATACAGAGTTCGACGAGGTCTGTACACAATTCTAGTCTCGTGCCCAGACTATTTTTCGCACGCGGAGGGGGAACATTCTAACACAATTCTAGGAAAAACCAGCTATACACTTAGTAGGCTTGCGAAAGCACACCTTCGCGTTTCCACGTATTGTGATTCTGCACACAATTCTAGGAAAAAACTAGCCTCGTTCCCAGGTTCTCCCCTCGCCCCGACGAAAAATAGAAAAGGAGGGGGGGAGCCCAGAGGAGGTCGGACACGGTTGAACTTTACTAATTAAAATGGCTGAGGTCACACTAATTGATCTTGGATATTGCAAGGTAGAAAGCTTTTTAGTTTTTTCTATGACTTGCCCCAGCCTTGAATCTTGATTTGAAAACTGGGGCCCCCCTCAGTAAAAGTCGAGAGAGCTAGTCTGTTGAGCTACGCAAAATCAATTAGTGTGACCTCAGCCATTTTAATTAGTAAAGTTCAACCGTGTCCGACCTCCTCTAGCTCTGGGGGGAGCCTGGTATCGGATTCGCACGTGATATCGCGGCACGACGACGTCACAGCAATAATTACAAAAGTCGTGACGCAATTATGTAGCCACTTGATAGGCTGACTCGAACAGCTATGCTGCGTCGGTGAGACCTCGGCACGGCTCAAACAGCAGCGACGGTGGAGAAGTACCCAGCATGTAGGTAAGACTGTGCCTATTTACTGTTACCATGCTCCGCTTTGGAAAAAATTGCTACGATGCCATGAAGGAAGACTTCAGTTGGTTTAATAGCGCTACACTCTGCCGTACGAAATAAAATCACAACCACATTTTAAAGCTCCAACATAGCTACGCAACAAAAAACGAGTTGTAGTAACAAACTCCTGAGCTGAGAGTACTTCGCGGCTAGCCTCGTCCCCAGGCCCCACCCAAAAATCGGGAAAGGGGCCTGGCGTCACTTGCAAACTTTCCCGTATGTGCTGAGTCAGCATATTATGTAACGATTACGTGCCTTACTTGATCACGTGGTAGCCAGCTACTGTTGACGATGGCATTACCGAGTAGATGAACAGATCTTGCTACGGAGCGACTACAGAAAATCCTGTGAGGCAAGAGCAGTAGCCTAGCAAGCGTAACTACGCTCCAAGTTTCTGAAATCCGAGGTTTATAAAAAGTCTGCTTGCCCCGTTCCCATTTTCAAATGGTCTTGGAACGAGTCTACTACTTTCACGTGTCAAGAATTTAGTAATTGGTAATGGACGAACGTGATTCCTCTACTCCAAACGAAGACTGCTGACACAGCACATACGGGAATTTTTGCAAGTAACACCAGGCCCCTTTCCAGATTTTTGGGTGGGGCCTGGGGACGAGGCTACTTCGCGGCTACTTTGCGGTCTTCACGTGAGTGACGTTTCAGGTTATTTAATGGTTAGTATAGTGCAAAGGCGTCGTGCCGCGATATCACGTGCGAATCGATACCAGGCTCTCCCCCTCCTTTTCTATTTTTGGTCGGGGCGAGGGGAGAGCCTGGGAACAAGGCTAGGAAAAAACAGCTACCGTACTTTTTCAAATAAAACGCATGATCCAATCTAGCGCAAGAAATTCAATTCTGGGAATTTACGAGTGGATCCAACTTAGCGCAAGCAGCCACTAATTAATTTTGGGTTGATCCAATTTAGCGCAATACCAGGAATGAAGCCTCTCAGTTGTCCCAGTCAGTTTATTTTGTGGCAACAAAGGGCGGTCAAGAACAATTTCCAGGAAAAAGAGCTATCCCATAAATGTTCTACTTTGGCGTTCGTAAGACTTTTTGTTGCTGCAGCTGCTACTGTCTATACCAAGAACCTCATTTCTGGAAAACTGAAGGCCAGCAACCCTTGCAGCTCTGTGTGACCAAATTCACATTTGAACTAATCTAACGCAAGAAATTCAATTCCTGGAATTTATGGGTGGATCTAACTTAACGCATGCCAACTGAAATTATTTAATTTGCATGCGTTTTTTAAATACGGTATAGAGCATTTTCAGCACGTGATCACAATTCCGTATACTAGAAATAAACCGCCATCTTGGTGTACAACTTGTACAGTATGTTATTAGCAGTATATGCGATATCGATTAAAACACCCACAGGTAAGCGTTTATATAGCTGTTTTAACTTATGTAGCAATGGTATTTTGTCCGATTCAACACATATTAGAAGCATTATAAGTATATCACTCATTTCGTGAAGATCGCCATAGAAGCTCCTATCTCGTTGTGCACCAAAATGGCGGCTGTTTTCTGATTTCCTTCGTAATCTCGAACGTAATGACGTCACGTGCAATCGCTCTATACACTTACCTAGCTAGCTTGCGAGAGCAGGCCTTCGTGTTTTTGCGTATTGTGATCCTTATGCAACGTAAGATCTAATTTTACGTAAGAACTTCAATTTCAGGGATTTCCAATCTGTCACAACCTAATTACACCCCAAGATGCAACTTAAAGGACCCGCGTAATATATAATATAATACGCAGGCCAGAGGAAGCGTTGGACATCCACTCTGAGTTGATATTCGTTAATGGCATGCTGCACTTACCCCATGAATGAAACTTTGGTACACCAACAACTCTCCCTTCACCAGCTACACCACCGTCAGTGTCCGTCACCCCTCACAGCGACTTCCGAAGCGATTTTTTCGCGTACGTGACGTCACACGTTCAATATAACTACGTATAAAATCATTGCTACGTGTATTGAGCGCGCTACCGTGCTTCGGGCTAATACTATGCATGTAATGCGCGCGCTTGTGAAGGCGTGCCTTGCTATTCACGATTGATAAACTGATGTCTGGCTCCTCCCCTTGAGGGTAAAGCTTTTTCAAGAGGCCACAAAACTCTGAACTCTAAGGCTTTCTAAATAAATCCTGATCTACTTCTGGTCTTGTAGCTAAGTAGCAGTGAACAGTTTTCCTAAAGCCTACTAACAAACATTTTACCTACGTATAGCACTGAACTCTAAAGTGTTCGAGCCAAGATAAACCTGCAGCACTAACCTTCCGTGAGCATCTTGGGGTGTGGTTACTTTGTTCATTATTTTTTAAACTTATGTAGTACTAGAATAATACGGTACATAGACACAAGCTTCAATAACAACATACGTGGACAGGTAGGTGCACTTCCAGACCACCTTCTAGTAGCTTGACATGTGCGAGTACTGCTGCCCACCAGGTTGTAGCCTGTATTACAACTGTATGTAGCTGTCTGTCTGAATGTTGTTCCACTACTGTAACTAACACTGCCATTGGCTGGGTTGGTCAGAGTACCACAGTCCACGGCTGTTGAAAGGAGGGAATTCATCATATGCATATCTCATCACTTGAAATTTAAATACAGTAGCTAACAACATACGTGGACACGTAGGTGCACTCCCAGACCACCTTCTTGTAGCTTGACATGTGCGAGTACTGCCTCCCAGCAGGTTATAGCCTGTGTTACAACTGTAGGAGGCTCTATGTCCATATGTTGCAGCAGTGTAACTAACTCTGCCATTGGGTGGGTTAGTCAAAGCACCACAGTTCACAGCTATTGATAGGAGGGATATATCATGTACATATATATGTCACCCTTTACCCAAGATTTGTATAACAACATACGTGGACAGGTAGGTGCACTTCCAGACCATGCTCCTGTAGCTTGACATGTGCGAGTACTGCTTCCCACCAGGTTGTAGCCTGTATTACAACTGTAGGTGGCTGTCTGTCCATACGTTGTAGCAGTATAACTAACTCTGCCATTGGTTGGGTTAGTCAGAGTGCCACAGTTCACAACTGTTGAAAGGAGGGATACAAAGAATACATCTATAGTTGGTAGTTACTACTCAAGCTTGTATAACAACATACCCCCACAGGTAGGTTCACTCCCAGACCACACTCCTGTAGAGTAACATGTTTGCGTTCTGCTTCCCACCAGGTTGTATCCAGTATTACAACTGTACGTGGCTGTCTGTCCATATGTTGTTCCACCACTGTAACTAACTGTGCCATTGGCTGGATTAGTCAGAGAACCACAATCCACAGCTGTGGAAAAAGAAGATACATTCAGGTCAGTGACCAGCAGATGGGCTTGCCAGCAAAGACTGAGAAACCACACCGCAGCAGTTTTAGCAGCAATCTACAGGCGTTTGGAATAGTCCCATGTGGCCACACCCCAGCTACGTGAGACTACTGGAAAAGCAGGAATGGGAATGGAAAATGGAAATGGGAATTTGCACAAAAAGCTGATGACTTGGAACTCTGAATCTCGTAACACCCTCACTGTCATGACACAATTCAATACTAAAGTAGACTATATACACAAATATGCAAAATGGTTCAAGAACTGATTAGGCAATCGTTTTTCAGCAGTTGTATCCTCCCCTTTCCTTTCGATTTTTCGTTCGCGCGTGGGGAGAGCCTGGGAACGAGGCTAGGATGCTAGCTCACAAAGTGAAGTCTATTTGATCAGTATATGTCTGGATATGGTATGTGTCCTCATCACAAGACTGCTGGTTTTGGTATATTCCGGACCACTGCTGGGAGCAAGAAGAGACTTACTATCCTCACAGTGACTATGTGCATGGCCCTTGCAGCCATTGCATCACTATACACAAATCTCTCACAGTAAAGCTGTGAAGATGTTGTCTTCACTGCAGCTGTCTGTGTAGGTCTTGAATTAGTGAAAGTGTTGGAGGGTCAGTGATGAGTAATTACAGGATCATTGCTCAGGCATGTCATAAAATTATAGGCATAGTTCAATGATGTGTACCCATTTCTAATAGCTGCTATCCAAGAGAGTGTTGACTGCCGTATCAGAGGTCAGGACCAAAGGTAGGTGGAACTTGAAGGCAACATGGTGTTGCTGGTGGCCTATAGTGGTTAAATCGCTGGACTGTACACAAAAAGTCCAAGGCTCCAGCCCCACTTACAGCAGAGGTTTATTTCTCTTCAGGATGCACTCAGTCCTACCCCCAAAAACTGACTATAGGTTTTCCTTCGCATCCTTCAAAGGGGACGTTAAGCTGTTAGTCCCTTATGGTAGCCTAACTGTAAAGAAAAAATTGTTATGCTCATTAGTCTGTTGACAAGATTACTGTGAGCCCGAGTTTACCCTGGCCTGGTTTGTAAAAAAGCTTACTACAAGGCCCAAGTTGTCCTCTTGTTCTCTCAGAAACTAACTGGTTAGCTATATAGTCTTTCGAATCATTGCAGTTGAGGATGGTTTTACTATTGTCACAACAGTGCTATTGCAGCTGGCTTACGTTGGCAATGTGTGCCATGTTGTACGTATCCACGACAGCAGGCAAACTGCGACAAATACACCGTACGATAACGAGTAATATACCCTGTATGGGATACTGTTCTGCAATAGGGAAAAAGTATGCATCATCAATTATTTTGGTATACAGGTTTTGCAGTCAGGAACCAGTTAGGCTACTGGAGTTCTTACCTGCAACGTCTTCGCCACCAGGAGCGGGTACATGTTTCCCTGGATCGTGTCACGGTGGCCGCGTAGGACTGCGAGCGACTGACACTTCGGTAACATACTCTGCACATCCGAAACACACTTTGTAAATTCTCAACATATTACGGCTACATTAAACACTTCCCAGCAAATACATACCCTTGCTGCGCCCAGCAGGTTTGAAGTATGAGAAACAAACCGACTGCTGCGGCCCACATAGCAAGCTGAGAGATCGCCATCTCCTACGTGTAGCTGGCAGATACGCAGTATAGCCACCGGGGCAAAACCGCGCAGGCGCAGAATCGGATTTTGGTGCGCATTTCACAGGATGATGATAATTAATCGAAGATAAAGTGATAGCCAAAATCATGCATGCATGCGACTGCACTATAGTTGGTTTGCATCTATTGAATTGAGCCCCATGCATTCAGGTACGTATCACGTTGCAGTGATAACTTCCATGCCTGGTATATTTAGCTATTTGGGTACATTATACAAGTACAAGAGATTCCATCAGTAACCTCCTTACAGAGCTATAGTAATTATGACCCTCATGTTCTTTTACTGTTAAAATTGATGGCAGCCCATGCAGTGAGTTTTGCCCACCCGTTGGTCAAATAGGTCACATCTTTTACTGTTAAAATTGATGGCAGCCCATGCAGTGAGTTTTGCCCACCCATTGGTCAAATAGGTCACATCTATAAAATAAGTTGCAGAAGAATTATGGAGGAAACAGAAAGTGCACTGTTCCCATTCATTTTCAATAACCACTCTATCTCCCCTGCCCACCCACCAAAATTTGGCTTATTTCACCTAAACACACTACTTCAACATCCTATAATATACTATTTAGGAAGTGTTGTCTCCTATATAGGATATTGCCTAAATGTACATTGAAATCAGAAAAGCAAAACAAAAGCACAATGTATATGTGACCTCCACCATCTGGTGTAGCTACACTCTTAGCTTACATACAAAAACACAAATATTTCAGCTACCAGACAAGGGACTGTCTTGGCAAAGAGGTGGCTACTATGGAATGTATGCATCACTAGTCATAAACCACTATTTTACACAGCATACACAGCCCACACACAACTGATATATATACACATTCACTTACTACCCACCGACAGGAATGAAGACACTAAAGAAGTGCTATGCATAGCTAGCTATAGTAGCTACTGCATGACTGGTGGGTAACAAGTATAGCATGATGGCTGCATGACAAATATAGATTCTGTAGCCTCATTCTCGGGCCAGCCTTTGAAGCTTCCAGTATAATACATTTGATTATTTCCATTATACAAATCTCTTACAAATACAGATTTGCATACTGGAGGCAATTGAATACTGGAAGTAACAAATGCCTGCATGGGAATGAGGCTCTATATATCATACCACCTTATACTGTATCTATAGCACGAGCATTTATATATATAGTTGTCAATACAACTCACAACAGTGTTATAACCCTCTGCCACATGCAGATCATCTATGCCCTCAATCTCACTCGGGCACACCTCCGCCTTTATATAGCTGGATCTGCCCTCCAACTTTCCTGCTGTCTCTGTGACAGCCTAATGGTTACTAGTATGGTCATGTACATGGTGGTCCTATTAAGTGTCTACTCACTAACAACAAAGAAGCCAGTCTCACCACTAATGTAAATTAGGTAAGTATATAGGCACTTATAGTATAGGACCACAATATTAATTGTACATGAGTGATTGAAGCTAGATAAGAATCAGCCATTCCTTGTTGGGCATTGCACAAGTTGGGCAGATGTAATTCCACAAGCTAAACTGCATCTATCATGCATGGTATTGCATAGTGAGTTTGGCACTCGTGCACTTGCACTTTTCAAGTGAGAACATCATCATATCTGCAGCTAGGTCTTCATGTACCCCCGAGGGGCTCTGCTCTGTGACTTCTGTCGAAGTGCAGTATTAATACTGGGTCAGGTTCCTCTACCTGGATGGTGCAATCATCTGCAGATGTGAAAACAAATTATGCACGCAACTATAAAGTTGGATCAAGTAACTTGTTTTATGTGCTATTCCTGACTTGCTAGTCACACTATATCACTGCAAAAACAAGTTGGTTGTTTTAACCACAGAGTGGTTACCATGGTTGCAGACAAGCTGCAGAGACAGTGGTTATGAGAGGTACGTTCCCTTTTGGTATTGAAGACTTATTGCATACCACAACCCAATAGGCAGCTGCCTGGTTCATCTTACAACCACAATACACTGACAAACCTCAGAACATCTGTGAAGGAGCATTACAAATGCACTTTTGTTCCAGTAAGGAACTTCCATGCTCTCAGGTGAGGGAATGACAGATGTTATGAGGGTTTTCAGTGTGTTGTGGTTGTAAGATGAACTTGGCAGCTGCCCCTTGGGTTGCCTTATGCAATTAGTCTCTAATACCAAAGTGAACCTCTCATAACTATATGTCTCTCCAGTTTGTCTGCAACCAGGGTAACCACTCTGTGGTTAAAACAACCAACTTGTTTTTGCAGAGTGGCTAAATAGAATGTAAACATAACTGCATGTCAGTTCATAAGGTGTCAATTCACTAAGGTGCATGCAAACTAAAATTAGTAGTTGCAGTCCACAAACCCTATAGCCAGTTTAATCAGACAGACGACAAGTCTGATCAATGGAGAAAGTAAAGTCTTGACCATGGCCTGCATCTACAAAACTGTATGATGTTGAAAAAAGGCTTCTTCATGCACTGCAGATTGTTGGTAGCTACTTGTGTGTGTGAAAGAAGCAAAGCCAATGGTAATAGTATTGGTAAAGATGAAAACTCATGAAACTACTACTGAACTCTTGTGATCATGCCAGGGTTGATGCTTTTTCACCTTCAGATTGACAATGTCATGCTCCTTGCATGCTGGCCAGGCTATATACAGGACACTTAATGTAGTGAGAAATATTTAGCTGACTCACAGACTGATAGTATCGACAATAAGGTGAGCATAACATCCTGGGATTGTTGTGAAAATATGACCAAGCACCAGTGGCGTAGCTAGAAGCTGACAGTTGGTAGGGCACAAGTACAGACTGGGAACGAGACATGTACTTGGGTAGGCGTGTCGTACTTAGTAGACGAAGAGAAGCCCAGCGTGTCTGGCGGTTAGCCTCGTTCCCAGGCCCGCGCCCAGTACTGCAAGCGACGGGGAAGCTGGGCGCGGGCGCGGCCTGGGAACGAGGCTATCTGGCGGTTGCTCGAATGAAGCCAGCACCGTTACACTGGCGGTTGTGTAGCTCCAGTAAGTGAGAAAGCCGGACGGTAGGGCTCCAGTGGGTAGGGCACTTGCAGCAGTTGGTAGGGCCTGGCCCTACCTTAGCTACGCCACTGCCAAGCACTGTTCACCCAAGCTGCAAGCAGCAGTTACTTAAAAGAAAAGTAGCTATATAGAGATCTCCAGCGGAAGAGCGCATGCTTCGCACTGCTTCACTAACCCAACTCAGAGCTAGAATATTTATATTGCTGAGGAAATTGTATCATTGATATCCAGGAACCAAACCATGGATGTTGACAGACTGCATGCACGGAACAAGTTATTAGCCTATTTTTCACCTACCTACCGTCAGTAGTGATTAGTCTCGGAACCAGACCCTCGAAAAATCAGGTCTGGTAAACAGGGCGGGGTGGAAGTGTTCACTTCGGAATGTAAGGAATTTTATTAGTTGCTTACCTTCCGTAGCCAGTTAGAGCTTTCTGCTGAACCAGACACTCGCAAAAAGTGTTCTAATCTTTCCCGCTTGGTGTTCACAGCTTTCTGAAACGAAGTTAAACGCGAAGACGGCTCTCGTGCGGTTAGCATTTCTAATTAACGCACATCAGAATGCTAATCAAAAGCCAATCGGAAGTGCGCCTGCATACCGGGCGCAGTGTACACTTCCACCCCAGCCGATTTACCCAGACCCTCCTTTTCGATTTTTCGAGGGTCTGGTTCCGAGACTAAGTAGTGATTCCGGAGGGTTTTCCAAACATTTACATAAACTATTGTAGTAATACTTATCGGATTCAGCATTCAATTTTGAGTACAATGGTTTTTGTTTCACGCGAATCGGTGCAGTAGAAGCCGAGATGTGCATCATTATTGCAAAGTGGTCGGTACAAAATTTTGGGTTACTTTTAAATAGAGAAAATGGTACATTCGGTAATCATCACGTGCGTGCACGGAAATACAAACTTGTACATATCTCGGAAACGGTTAGGCGTACGAAGATGAAACTTTCACCAAACTGTTGCGCATGGAGTGGTCTATCTCATAAGAGTGTCATCGTGTACAGAACTCTATGGCCTTCAGGAACAACATGCAGAAATCTGAAGATATGAGATCCAAAAAGAGCCTGAGAATGTATCAATCAGTCTGAAGCAACAGCAGTGATCAGCAACGGAGTATGGGTATGTTATCGCAAACTGTTTTCATCAATATACCCGGGGTAGGCAACAATGAAGTATAGTTGCCTGTCTCCCCCCGGGTCTATTTGGATGGCATAGTTCAATGAATCCAAAGTGCCTACACTAACCTGCAACTGTATGACAGGATACCGTAAATGAGCCTCATTCTGTAGCTGGAGAGAAGAGGCCTCAGGTGCACATTTATTTTGTGTGTGTACGAGGTCTCTTGTACTTGCATGTTAGTGTGAGGTACTCTGGATGGTTTTGAAGTCTGAACTAATGTCCCTTCGATGATCGTAAGTCTACATTTTCTTAAGGAAATTGTTAGACACTCAAAAGATATTAGCCTCGTAACCATGCAGGCTTTCTCACCCTAGCGTTTGCCGTCTGTAGCACCTACTAACCTTCGCGGTTCGGCAAACGGTGTTGCGATAAAACCTGAATATGAGGCTAAACATGCAAGCACAAGCCGAAAGCAGTAACATAGCGCTTGCCAACCACTAATTTGACTGCTGAAAATTGAACATGTGTATACCAGGACAGCCTGGGAATTAGGCATGTGTGCATGTTTGAGAGGGATTGAATGATCTGATTATGATGGGATTTCATGCAGCCTCTGGCCTAGTGTCTGTCATTTCTGTGAGTCATAGTAGACAGTATTGTGCTGCTCCGCTATTTACTGCTTTGTTTAGCAATTCAAACCTATAATTATGTATATACAAGACGGGAATACTCTAACTCAGAAGAATTGAACCCTACATGTGCAAGTTGCCTTTTGCGAATGAGGTAGCCACAAAGGGCACAATCAGGCTTTTTACAAAGCACACCACAAGGCTACTCCTGCTTAGCAATAACGAATGATGTGGTCCACAACACTTTTTACCTCCTCTTCGTTGAAGCTGAAAATGGCACTAGAATTCTGTGTTGGAAGCCGTTGATATTTGTAATATAGGAATGAAAATGGGTAGCTATTCACATTACGTTGTGTGTTTATCCTTCCTCACAGGTGATATGGTCATCCTGCACCTATGTAAAGTTGTTGCTTTTCACTGGATGTATTCACATTGCATGCCTTAATTTTCTGAAAGCTTGATTGTGTAAGAACAGAACATTATTCTTACTAATTACTGTATGATTGGATTTGCAAGCATTACAGTTCACATACACTGTATTACCGCTCCTGTACTGTGAAATATTTAGTTTCAGCAGGAGTGGTAGAAGGGGTTTCTTGGTGCAAGGGACGTGATTATGTCACTTTCGAAGTCGTGCATCTCACCCATCAGCTGGTACACGGAAGTTTTCTCCGGTTTTCACAACGAAGCACTTCAAAGTTACAGTAAAGTGAACGAAAGACCAACCACTCGACTCTCCGATCAAAGAGGATTCGAGAAATATATACTTTGTCGGGGTATGGCACGCCAGCCGGTGTCATCGGCGCATCGTTGACACTGGCATTTTGATAGTAACTGTTGTATTATTACACGCAGTAGCCATCTTCGGATTGGGGGGGGGGGGGGGGGGGGGGGGCAAGGCTCCCCCAATCTGTACTTTGGGAGGGGCGAATCCCCCTCCCCCTGCCCCCCCCCCCCTGCTCCGCCGCCCTGTATAACATGCATAACCCCAGCTGAGATAATGCAATATCAGTTACCTTGTGTTAAGGCAAGGTGTTTGCCAACTATGATAAGCCAAAGTCAGCATGAAAAAAGCAATAAGTACACATGTATAATTTTAGCATGTGCAAACAGTCCAAGCTAGGGGGAAAACATGACTAGCTACTCAGCAGCAAATATCAGAGAGTCGGTAGACTCTCTATGTAGGGATGGCGCCGACGCGCAATATATGCAATACTTAAGCAAAAGCCGTATAACTTCACCACAAACACACTAAAAACTTATTTAAACGCCCAGGCTTCCACTTTGAGTGCCTTTGTGATCAGCAAGACTCATATACGTGGCCAAAAGCCACGCGGAAGACAGCTAAACGCAAAAGTGTGCGGTAGCAAAAGTGCCATTTTCGTATTCTTCTTTCTTCTTTCTTTGTTCAGACCACTTGTCAAACAACGATAACTCAAAAACGGCTCAAGTACTCACCTTGATTTTAGCACGAAACTGATGCTCATCACAGCGTGCAGCTTCCCAACCACTCATCGTCTTCATAGCTTCAAATTTGCCCTTGTCAAAAAAGCTGTTCACAGCACAGCCCGACTGCTGTCCGTTGCGTAGGACGCCATTTTCTAATCTTGTACGCATGCGCGCATGCAGTCTTGTTCCCAGACCAAAGACCACGGTCATTTCTATGGGAACGAGACTAATGCTCACACGAAATCGCGCGCGCGCGTTGACCCTGTACCTGCACGGCTGGCAAGGTCTATTCCAGTGGTTGTGGGAAAGGCTTATGGACACCACGTAGGTAAGGAGCTGTATTCAGTTGCTTACTTACAGCTACACTATAAAATACAGCTTTAGGTAACGCCTGGATGGTCAGTTTTTATGCTCTGTCAGTACAGTTTTCTGTGCTTGTCAGTTGTCATGTGATCGTAAATCAGGAAATCGGCTTCACAAAGGACTCAAAATCTGGTACAGAGAGTTATTAACCCTCCATCGGATTCCAGCTGGCATATTACATGCTTGGAACCACTGCTAAGCTGTCAAAAATTTATGCCGTTTCAAGTTCTAGGGTTGTAGTTACACTTGAACGAAATCTTCTTATAGTATTAGGTCTAACTGTAACTGAGATTAACATCAAAAAAGTACAGAAACAAGAAATAAAAAACATTAAAAATGTAAAAAGATGTAGGGATGGCATGCCAAAAAGTATACAAACAAGGTAGGGATGATAGCATAACAGCAAAGGTCAACATAAAGGCAATGCCCGATCCCTACATCTTTTTCACACTGCAGTTAGACAGCATGCTTGAAACCTAAACCTGCACCCATCTGTGGAGTTAATAATGCTGTAAATGAGCACCAACTAGTTTTTGAATACTATACAGCACTTACTATATGACCAGTCCTGCAGCTCACTTCAGCTCAGTGTCTAGGTCGTATAAGCGGTCCGTATACAATATTAAATGCCAACAAGGGTTCCACTGTTACTACAAATAGCATGTCAACACCAAAAGCTACCTGGTCGCTACATGCATAGCTTCCGACAAGGTACACATACACCACATACCCCATGCATGCTGCTAGACTACACTGCAATCTGGACCCCAGACCCTTCTTGCCCCTTCGAAGGGTTTGGAGTCCAGAACCCAGGCCATGTGGGAGGAGGAAAGTGGCCTGAGAACAAGGTTACACCTATGCCCTTCAAGAACTGCCAGTAAGGTTGTTGTACGTTTTATAGAGACCTCCAGTACACTGTCATAACTGCAGTGTGAAAAAGATGTAGGGATGGGGCATTGCCTTTATGTTGACCTTTGCTGTTATGCTATCATCCCTACCTTGTTTGTATACTTTTTGGCATGCCATCCCTACATCTTTTTACATTTTTAATGTTTTTTATTTCTTTAGTATTAATAGCTAACACCTAAAACGTCTTACTTGCCTCTTGGACTTATATTAGCACTCAAGATTCTTTTGTCAAGGATGGTGTGGAAATGGTTCATAGGGATCCACGAGATCCCCCCTAAAATTGAACTGGACGTCATCCGTATTAGGTGTCAAGTAGGGAAAACCTTCAGTGAAAGATTCCCATCTGAAGGGGTTGGTACCAGAGGATGTCTGCTGTGTACAGGCGTCATTCTGGGGTGGGGTGTATTCAGGCAGCTGTTCATACAAATTTTCTTCTTTGTTACCACTTAGCTTGGATTCTGTCAACTTATTTGGTTCCTTCTCCATCCAACTAGCTTCAGGCACTATGGTAGTCAAATCACCGTAGTGACGGCTATATGTAAAGTAATGAATTGAGAATAATTGAAATTCAAGTGAATAGAGAGAGTATACCATACCTGTTTAGATGATAACACTTTCGTTTGGATTTTCTCCTTTTCCGGATCAGAACTATTGAAAGCAGCAAGACGATGATTATAAGAAGGAGCATGCCTCCACCAAGGCCAGCAGTTATAGGGATCACTGGCAGATAAGTTGAACTGGGCTCCGCTTCATTATCAGTGGTGAACACTGGTGTAGTTGGGACAGTTGGAGATGGAGTGGTCATGGGGATGCACATTGGCCTGCTGAGCTCACGCAGGTACACAGAGCAAGTAGAGATTGTCATCGGAACTCCTTTGACTATTACTGTTGGTCTTGTCTGTACCCATTGTTGCAATATTGGAAGTAAATCGGTGCTGTTCATGCCATCAAAGCTAATCATTCTTGCCAGGAATACAACTTGTCCAGTACTGTTGTCATTACCGCACATGAGCCTTATTCCTCCAATGTACTTGTCAGAGAGGCCACACCTGCAGATCTTCTGCATTTCCCTTGCTACATCTTCAGCAATATCACTTGCCTTGTCTGAAGTCTGTGTACAGACAATATAGTTTACTACTGAAGCAGTGAAGTGCATACATTACATGTACTTACCACCCATTCCCGACAAAGGATAGCTCCAGAAAGGTGTAGTTGGAATAGGCTGTTACGAAACACTGCATGGCATACAAGAAATTTATTATCTTTAATGTATCACATTGACACAGAAGGTGTTCACTTACATCCAGTAATAATTTCTGCACTATAGTTTCCAACCCCAGCAGTCGTCTTTGCAGCAACAGACACTGCATATCCATGTTTGGGGTCCAAGTCACTCAGGATGATACTTGTGTTGGACGTCTCCACAATGGTGGACGTATCGTCCAAGTTTCTGCGGGCAACCCTCTCCACTGCCCTGTACTTGACAGAGTAGGTCACACCCCCTAGGATTTCCACTGCTGACCAGCTCATCTCAATAGAGGTAGCACTGAGCCGTCTAGCTACACCAACATTGGGAGCAACCTTTGGGACTGTAAAGTAACAGTAAATATAATATTATTGTGGTCACTCTATGTACATGTTCAAATCATTTTTGGAAAACAGCTAGTGGGATTGATGCTGTTACAGTATGCTTCGACAAGATTTCACACGTGTTTCCGATTGATTGTTGCTCAAGAGCAATATGGCATATGTCATTCCTTGAGATTGAATTGGAAAAGCTAGAAGGGGTGGTCACTCAATGAACACAAAGTACTTGCAACCTCAACCATGTGATTGCATAGCTTTACATAATAGTATACAAAGCAATTTGGTAAGTTATGGGTCCCAGCTTGTTATTGAGGTAGCATTGAGCTGTTTGGCTTCACCACCATTTGAGTGGAGCAGATGCAACTAGAGAAAAAGCCTCATACCATTTTCCTATGAGCGGAATTGTGCATTTGAGAATAAGAAAATGCTCACACAAATACAATGATCCACGTAGCTACTCTTTTCAATTTGTACACATGATTCAATCAACTTACTTTCTGGTGGTACTGTGAAATTGAGTAGTTCAGTATAGGGTCCACTACTGATGGTCACAGCTGCAATGCTGTACAGGTAGGTGTGATGGGGGCGCAAGAAGTTCAGTAGGTATGTATTGGTCATTGAGATGAGGGTCCACTGTCTAGCTGTGTCTACTTCAGTGATGTTGATGTGATAATGGCGGATGATTCCATTTTGGTCAGCTTGGAGGGGAGCATCCCAAGAGAGATTAGCAATGGTTGGGCTTATGATGGTGGCCTCAACATTTCGGGGAGCACTGCTGGGGGCTGGGAGAGAATTCACAAAAAGATCATTACTAGAGACACAGGATAGCCAATACAACTAACCAGCTTCTGGCATCTCAGCTGTGACATTGTAAGTAAATGGTCCCAGTCCAATTGTTCTTGCTGCAACACTGCAGTTGTAGGAGTAGTAAGGATGTAGGGACTCTACTGTGAGCCGTGTTTCTTCAGTCTCAAACTGCCGAGTCTCTCCACTGAGGACCCCAGTGACATTGATAGTGTATCCTCTGATCACGCCATTCCTGTCCTCCTCTGCCGGTGGCCTCCAGGTGAGCACTAGTGTCCGTGCATTAGTTGGAGCTGCAGTCAAACCCTGTGGTGGCCCGCTGGGAACTGTGAAAAGATATGTGCCCAAGTATGAACAAGATGCACACCATCATTCACTCAATGATGATACTTACCATCTTCATATGTTCTGTTCTGGACTTCACTACTGAAAGGGCCTAATGTTGTGGTGTATGCAGCCACCTTGCACTTGTAGGTGGTATAAGCTTTGAGGCCACGAATTGTGATGCTATTTGTCAGTGTAGATTGTTGCACCCTTGTTTCTGAATTGAGCTGAGACAAAACAATGTTATATCTGCGAATGATGCCATTTCTGTGCTCAAGTGGAGGGGGGCTCCATCGAAGATGCAGAGAGTATGGGCTGATGGAAGTCACTTGGAGATTGCCAGGGGCAGCAGATGGTGCTGTGTGTATTTGTGCAATAGTCAAAAGGAACTTATGCATCAGAGATCGAGTAGCTCCAATAAATGTTTTGAGATGAGTGGCTAGAAATGTGCGTACCTGCTTCTTCAGTTCTGACTCCAATAACAGCACTGGATGGTCCTTCACTGACAGTGAAAGCAGTCACAGTGCAGTTGTAGAGGTAGAAAGGACGCAAATCTCTAATGACAATCACTGTTGACTGTGTGCTGTACCTCAGCTTCCTCCCTGTCTCAATTTCTGTCACATTGACATTGTAGCCTCGAATTACACCATTGTGATGCTCAAGTGGAGGTGGGCTCCAGCTCAGACGGAAGCTAGTTGGACCAAGGACTTGTTCTGTTATGTTTAGAGGATGGTGGCTGGGAACTAGAGTGATCAGATTAGGTAAATCAAGTATGAGTAGCAAAACATTTTTTTTTTGTGAGACACTGTTTTCTACATTTGAATGAGAACATGTACAAATTTTTATCTGCTAGCATTTTGACACTTGGCCACATACTAACCATTTGGCTGTCAGTGTCACCCTATATATACCAGCCTGTGCATACATTACCATCCCCTGACATCTTTTATTGCCTGCCATCAGTGACCACCAGTTGTTCATGCCATTACTGTCTCTGGTGGAGAGCCTTACTAGGTGCCCACATGCTACCAAATGCATGGCAAGAAGTGCTCTTGATGGACAGCAATGGGCTACAAAATCACTTCGTAACCAGTTCAACACATTCTGCAAATTACTGTTCACAAAATCTTTCAAAAGTGTGCTTTTTTGTACAGTGTGAGCCCAAAAGTGTATGTTGCATTTTCAATATCAGAAAAAGTATTACTGCAGAGAGAGTCTGTTATGCACTCTGAAACGTACCATCTGGAGGGGTCCTAGCAGTGACCACTGTGCTGAAGGGGCCTCTACCAGCAACTGTTGTGGCTGCAATGATGAATTCGTAAGTTGTATAGGGATATGCACTTATTGTTATATTGTTGTACTGAGACTGCAGCTGTAGTTTCTCTCCACGTTCCACAGCTGTCACATTGATAACATAGCCAGTTATTATTCCATTTCTCTCCCCAGGAAGTACAGAGCTCCACGTTAGATGAACTGAGCGAGTAGAGATCACTGTGGCACTGCCGTTTTGTGGGTAGCCAGCAGGAGCTGAAAGAGGAAAGGTAAAAACCTGTTCTGGTCGCCAAAAGCTTTCCACTAAATCCCATTCAGGCATAATAGGGCATTCTCCAAACTATTTTTCCACAAATACTCACTGTATTAGCGGAACTATTTCATAGTGGTACTTGTGAGAATTTGAAACATACATACCATCTTGATCAGTAGTCTTTTCTACCACTGTTGTAAATGGCCCCACCCCAGCACTGTTAAATGCTGCCACTCTGCACCGGTAGGTGTAGTATGGATGCAGTTCTGAGATAGTCAGTGATGTAGAAGTGGAATTGTACTGTGATGCTGTCCCTGTCTCCACTGCTGTGATTGTAATCCTGTATCCAAGGACCTCGCCATTCTGGTGTTCAGCTGGAAGAGGATTCCAGGAGAGTCGGAGACTCCTCGAGTCAAGTACTACAACAGTAAGATTCTCAGGTGATGCTGTCGGAACTAGTTTTGGAGGGAAAAAGTCAACAATGAAATATGCCCTGCTGTGATTAGATGGCAATGAAACATGCCCTGTAGGCTAGGTTTCCAAAATTGCATGTAGCTGCTGTTATGCACTATGGATTGCCTCATGGAGTCACTAACTAAGAAGTTTCAGTTTTATGATTTAGCTTCTTATGACAATTGACTCACATTACAGTTCCTTTTAACACTACCTACATCTCTGCACCTTATATAAAAATATATGAATGATTCACAAAGTTATCAGGATCTCTTTACTACTACATGTAACTCCAAGGTGTGGAACCTCATGAGTATCGATTTGCTTTACACACCCTCATCAGTCTTTGATAGTGCAGTAATGTTTCTTACCATCTTCCAAAGTCCTCACAGTGGTCATGTTACTGAATGGTCCAGTGCCATTCACAGTTCTTGCAGCCACAGCCAAGTTATATGTGGTGTAAGGGGTTATTGAAGCAGTGACATTGTAGTAGGTAGTTTCAACAGTATGCTCAAATTGTCTCCCACTTTCTGCCACAATAACACGGACCTGGTACCTGGTGATGATACCATTTCTCTGCAGTGTACTTGGTGGATCCCAGCTCAGGAAAACAGAGCGAGGACTATTGGCTACAGCAATAACACTCAGAGGTGGACCACTGGGTACTGAAAAGAAGTGGAAACAGCATGCAATAACTGTAACCAACATATCAGTTTGTACAGAATTATAAACAGGGGCATGGTTTACCATCTTGATAGGTCTGTATCGTGACGGGTGTACTTGGAGGACTCTGGGCCAGAGTAAATGCTGCTACAGTGCACCGATATGTAGAGTAAGGGTGGAGGGAGGAAACTGTCAGTTGAGTGTTGTTTGTTGTGAATCGTCTCATTGTTGCTGCGTCTGTTATATTGATGTGGTAGTATCGGATCCTCCCACTCTGATTTTGGTAATTGGGTGAGGGGCTCCAGTAGAGGGACAGTGAGGTGGAGCCAGTTGGAACTCCACTTACATTCTGGGGAGCAGGGGGTGCTAAGGAGAGGAAGAAGCATAGTTAGTCCAACTAAATGAATGTTGGACAGTGTAGGTTAAAGGCCCCAGTTGTGACACACTCTGGCTCTTCCTAGCAATATAGTAGCTCATTGAGGAGATGCTCCAAAAGTGGGTCTGTGACAAGTGTCATTGTTTACAAGTACAGAAGCTTGGCACGTGACTTGTAGTGCCTGGGTGCAAGGTTAATTAATGTAAGTTCACAAGATGTAAACCTCGACATGTAGGCCATAACAGTGTATCTCATAGCTACTTCTACAAAAGTCACAAACAAGTTTACAGATCGGGTTTACATTAGCTATACAATTGTGTACATTGATCTTGTCTGGCTGTTCTCATCTTCCCTGAGGTTCTTTAAATTTACTATCCTTTCTACTTGGGGTGTAATTTTGGGGAGGAATGGTAATGTGTGTGTATAACAAATTTCTGGAAATACAGTCAAGGAGGAGGGGAGAGTAGAAAGGAAGGGTGAAGAAAGGGAGAAGCGGGAGGAGGGGGCAGATCGATGCATGGTCTGTGAATCCATAGAAAGTGTATTGGTTTTGCTTACCTGTTGCATAAGTCTGTGAAATACATGGTGTGTAAATGGAGGTCTGTATGGACTTTCTTTATACCGAAGTACCATAGAATTTCTAATAATTCGTACACCCTATTAATACATACACCCTCCTTTTCCTATGTTAATTTTCGCACTCTAATTCATTCGTACACGTAAAAATGAAATTCTTATTCTATTGTTCGTACAGCCATGATGAGATGGTGTTTCTGACATCCAGAAATGCGAATAAACATATTCTTTTGGCTCTTGGTCGATCATATAGCCAGGGACGCTGTGAAGGCGAAATTCACTGGGGTTTTATCCATGTTCCCCCGCTACATAGGTCTACGTAGTATCGCCAAGCCTTGCAAGACGTAAAGCGAATGCTATAGAGCTTGCCACTAAAGTTTGTTTCTCACTCTTTGATGTTGACTTGACTCAGAGGTATTAGTGCGACTGGCGTTGTGTTCGAAGGGTAAATTGTGCAACTTGTGGCACCTCAGAAACTTGCGGCTCGCTTAGTGTACAGATATACATACGTAGATAGAAGCTAAGGCTACTTGCTACTAGTTGCTGTGCACTATATATAGCAGACCTGAGGGCAGATAGGTACCCATACATAGTTGACGATTGGCTTCCGACTTGCACACGTTTTTCTTCTAATCACTTCGTACAAATCCTCTATTTATTCGTTCACCCCCCGTTTCTTGGAATTTACGTACTCTAATCAATTCGTACAGCTAAAATTAATTATTTTATTTTGCATGAATTATTAGAAATTATACAGTAACTTATTCTGGGCCTGTTTCTTGTGCCCACTGGGCATCCTTCTAAACTTCTGTATGAAAGTAGCCTGAAACTTGTTCACTAAAAACAAACAGTTGTCAATTCCAACACGTCCAGATGAACTCATAAATCTAACAACAATTACATCAATTGTCAACTTCTCTACAGACGTAGAAACTGAACCAAATTTACAGCCCTTGCAAAATACAAGTGCTCAGTTGCACTTCTGGCTGGTGACGTAACTACCTGTATTTCAAAAAAATAGCATAACTATAGTGGCAAGCATATTAGCATGGCAGTGCTGGCCAGTTCGAGTTCTCTGCTATAATGATAAGTGGTGAGTACAATACCCAGTGGCTTTTTAAAAACCGGGACGTCTCTACATATGGAGTACAGTACACCTTGATCAAGTGGGCACTCACCAGAATTTCCTGTGTACACTCCAATGTATATGGTCTGGATAACATTCATTGCATCAGGTACCACACAGCGGTAGATCCCATTCTCTCCACCTCTCCTCCTGTGCAGGAGTACCACCATCTGATCTCTGGTTCTGTGGAAGTCCCACTTCATGCCTGTACTGGGTACTCGAGTTCCATTGGGGAAGTACCAATTCCCCATGGCCCTCGGATGTCGGCAACAACCAGTTAGGTTAGCTATGCAGAACACGGCATCACGACCTTCACCAATGTCCTCCAGTGACACAAGACTGTTGTTCTGGTATGCTGTACTTCTGAGTATCAACCTGAGACCCACACCTGCACCAGTGGTGATAGCTAGCAATGTCATAACATTCATGTATTAAACTCTGACACATTTGAGAATAGTAACTCTGAAGACAATATTATCTGGGCATTGGGTCCATCTGTCTCTCAGTCAGTCAGGCTGTACGTGAGATAAGAAACTGTGGTCTGCTAGGGCAGATATTTCATTGAATTTGAACATGGCAATACAATTGCTATTATACATTCTTTTTTGGATGGACGGCCTGACTGACTGACGAACAGATGTAAAGAACCAAGTACTTTACTCCACTTTCTGCATTGGATGTGCAGAGTAATTAACACATATAGCACGTGATGACATCCTTTGCAAAGGAAATATCTGAAGTAGTTCTATTTGTGCATTATCTTGTTGAACGAATACCGCATGCATACATGCCCCATGTATCAGAGGCCTTGAGTGTAAAGTTGAAATACATACTACATGTGTATATGTGTGACCAATTTCACTCATAGTCTTGTACCCAGGAGATTTTTCCATCTGAGTAACCCAGTTCCGATAAAACGGGGTATGTGTAAGATGATAACAAAATAATTATGTAGCAGCACATACAGCTCTAACAGACAGAATTAAGAGCAAGAGTTGCTGCTTAATTTGTTTGCTCATGCAATGCTACTCTTGTGATTGCTGGTTGAATTGGTAATCGTTACCTTAAGTGTAGAACTAGCTACCTAAATCATAACCTCCCTGATCCATGTGAGAAAAGTTCCACATGTGAAACAAACACTAACAACAAGGTGTCTATTGGTGTTGGCGCTCCTCACTTCAGTCTTAACCTACATACTGCAGTGTGGTATAGTTGATCAGAACAAGAGTGTACATGTATCACTCACTTCTCGTGTACACTCCAATGTATATGGTCTGGGTAACATTTATTGCATCAGGTATCTCACAGCGGTAGATCCCCTCCTCTCCACCTCTCCTCCTGTGCAGACGTACCACCATCTCACTTCTGTCTCTGTAGAAGTCCCACTTTAGGCCCGATGTAGAATTAATAACCTCACTTGGAACTTTAGTTCCATTGGGAAAGAACCAGTCCCCTTGGACAGTCCCCATTTCATGAGCATGGCAACAGGCAGTTTGGTTAGTTATGCAGAATAGGGCATCGTCACCATCACCTATGTTCTCCAGGAATACAAAACTGTTATTTTGGTATGTTCTACCTCTGAGGGAAAACCTGATATCACCTGGGAAGGAAGGAACGGCACTACAAAATGTCATAATACTTATACAGTAAAAATACATCTTAATGAAGAGCACTGAAGTGCTTAACCCTCGGCGCGTAGTATTAACGCAGAGTCACAGGACATAGCTAAGTAGGCGAAGGAAATTCATGTGGTATGATGGTACACTAGATAGCTAGCTGAGACTGTACAGGATAACAGTGTCCCAAGTTGTCCTAGTATCCCTTTATCTTGCCCCAACAAACCCCTCCCTAATGTAGTGAGCATGTGTAATGAGTAGGGAATGTGTGGGACATTCCCCGGTAATCCTGGATATGTACCATGCCTGTACATACATATTGTACCATGCCTGTTACATACATATTGTAGCAGTATTGACCCGATGCATGTACATACATATTGTAGCAGTATTGACCATGCATGTACATACATATTGTAGCAGTATTGACCATATATGCTTCAAACCGAACGAGGACCGATTTCGCCAAGAACGTTTCATTCAAGAGTTATGCTGCGATTCGTTTACCACGGCGAGCACTAGTCGGCCATATTCTAGTTTGAGAAGGTCTTGTCTGGGATCCCAGGAGTACTGTGGCGCTGCGCTCCACTCCCGGGATCCCAGACCAGGGCGCGTGAACTCGTTCTCAGACTAGAATATGGACGAATAGCCGGCTCGCTGTGGCAAACGAATCGCAGCATAACTCTTGAACAAAACGTTCTTGGCGAAATCGGCTCAATTTAAACACATCCTCGTTCGGTTTGAAGCCTATCTGTGTCCAAACTTCAGAGATTTAGCCGCCAGGTGAGCCAAGCTAGTTGTAACAGACAGACACACAGACAGACAGACAGACAAACGAAGTACTGTAACCCTCGCTGCGCATGTGCGCCGAGGGTTAATAAGTATATACAAGCATACTATGAAACATTATAGATCAAATGTACAAGCATGCATACACTTGTGTAGCCTCGTTCCCAGGCCCCGCGCAGCTTTCCTTCGCTTGCAGTACTGCAAGTGACGGAAAGCTGGGCGGGGCCTGGGAACGAGGCTAACACTTGTGTGTATGCAACATTCAGGGTTTGTAACAACAGCATACGGTGACAGGTAGGTGCACTTCCAGACCACACTCCTGTAGCTTGACATGTGCGAGTACTATCCCCCACCAGGTCATAATCTGTATTACAACTGTAGGTGGCTGTCTGTCTGAACGTTGTTCCACCAGAGTGACTAACACTGCCATTGACTGGATTAGTCAGAGCACCACAGTCCACAGCTGTTGAAATGAGGCATACAGCATGTACATATATAGTTGATAACTACTCAAGCTTCAACAACATACGTGGACATGTAGGTGCACTTCCAGACCATCTTCCTGTAGCTTGACATGTGCGAGTACTGTCTCCCACCAGGTTGTAGCCTGTGTTACAACTGTAGGTGGCTGTCTGTCCAAATGTTGTCCTACCACTGTAACTGACTAGCCCATTGGCTGGATTAGTCAGTGTACCACAGTCCACAACTGTTGAAAGGAGGAATATATCATATACATGATTGCAGTGTTGATACTACTTATGCAACATACCTTGACAGGTAGGTGCACTTTCTGACCACACTCCCGTAGCTTGACATGTTCGAGTACTGCCTCCCACTACGTTGTAGCCTGTGTAACAACTGTAGGTGGCCGTCTTCCTAAATGTTGTTCCAGCATTGTGACTAACACTGCCATTGGCTGGGTTAGTCAGAGCACCACAATCCACAGCTGTTGAAAGGGGGTTATCGATATATCATACACATATCATATACTTTAAGTTAATTACTTGATAGTCAAGGTCGAGTAACAACATACATTGACAGGTGGGTGCACTCCCAGACCATGTTCGTGTAGCTTGACATATGCGAGTACTACCTCCCACCAGGCTGTAGCCTGTATTACAACTGTAGTTGGCTGTCTGTCCAAATGTTGCTCCAGCATTGTGATCAACACTGCCATTTGCTGGGTTAGTCAGATTGCCACAGTCCAAGGCTAATGAAAGGAGTGATACATCATGTACTCTAACATACTGTAATTATTCTAATCATATACTTATTTAGTGTCAATACATTTACTCCCATTGAAAGGTGTGCAATTATGTTTGTAATTGCACAGGTAGGAAAGATTCTGATTGGACAAAAAATACAAAAACTACAAAACCGTGCAAGGTGTAATTGCTCACTGATTGGTCAGTAGCAATTTGCTGTAAACTATATTAACATAATGTAAACTTGTAACTTGTAAGTGACAACAGTTTGCTGTAAGCTATATTAACATAATGTAAACTTGTAACTTGTAAGTGACAACAACTTGGTGTAAACTATACAGGTTATTGTAAACTTGTATACTATAAACCACCACATCACATACATACTCATACTTATTATAGCATACTGTAAACTAGGCGAAGTTTATGATTAACAAGGAACAGCATGGTTTCGAGTGCAATTTGGGATTAATAGCACGAGTGAATGGCTGTTAATTGCACGAGGCGAAGCCGAGTGCAATTATGCCATTCATGAGTGCTATTAATCCCAAATTGTACGAGAAAACATGCTGTTACTTATACTAATATTATGTATGGTCCAATTTAACGTAAGATATTCAATTCCAGGAATTTATCATGAATCTAATTCTACGTAAGCCGGAGTCTTAATTTATCTACGCTGATCCAATTTAGCGTAAGATAATGACTGAAACCAACTTCCAACAACCTTCGTGCCCTTCCTACCAGTCTCACAAACAGGTGTACTGTCTTCATAGTTGGCGAGGTCTATACACAATTCCAGGAAAAAACAGCTGTACACTTACCTAGCTACACTTGGTGCAACCTTCATCAGTTGCAGAGTTCAACAAGGTATATACACAATTGGAGGAAAAGCCAGTTGTACACTTACCTAGCTGATGGTATACCGTCCTAGGTAAGTGTACAGCTGGCTTTTACTGTCGGCTACGTAAGTGTACAGCTCCAATTGTGTATATACCTCGTTGAACTCTGCAACCGATGAAGGTTGTACAAAGTGTAGCTAGATAAGTGTATAGCTGTTTTTTCACGGAATTATGTATAATACCAAGCATCCTTCGCTATAGGAAGCTTAGTATGGACTCCAGACCCTACATCAAACTAGCGAAAGGATGCTTGATACTGCCTTCATTGGTTACAGAGTTCGACGAGGTCTGTACACAATTCTAGGATAAACCAGCTATACATTTAGTAGGCTTGCGAATGCACGCTTTCACGTTTCCACATACTGTGATTCTGCACACAATTTCGAAAAAACATCTATACACTTACCTAGCTTGCGAGAGCAGGCCTTCATGTTTTCGTGTATTGTGATCCGTATGCAACGTAAGATCTAATTTTACGTAAGAACTTGAATTTATAATGGATCCAATCTAACCTAATTATTTTTTAAGCTTATGTAGTATTAGAATAATTACAGTACATAGACACAAGCTTCAATAACAACATACGTGGACAGGTAGGTGCACTTCCAGACCACCTTCTTGTAGCTTGACATGTGCGAGTGCTGCTTCCCACCAGGATGTAGCCTGTGTTACAACTGTAGGAGGCTGTCTGTCTGAATGTTGTTCCACTACTGTGACTAACACTCCCATTGGCTGGGTTGGTCAGAGTACCACAGTCCACAGCTGTTGAAAGGAGGGAATTCATCATATGCACCACTGGCAAAATTTGAATACAGTAGCTAACAACATACGTGGACAGGTAGGTACACTCCCAGACCACCTTCTTGTAGCTTGACATGTGCGAGTACTGCTTCCAACCCGGCTGTAGCCTGTATTACAACTGTAGGAGGCTCTATGTCCATATGTTGCAGCAGTGTAACTAACTCTGCCATTGGGTGGGTTAGTCAGAGCACCACAGTTCACAGCTATTGATAGGAGGGATACATCATGTATGTATATATGTTACCCTTTACCCAAGATTTGTATAACAACATACGTCGACAGGTAGGTGCACTTCCAGACCATGCTCCTGTAGCCTGACATGTGTGAGTACTGCTTCCCACCAGGTTGTAGCCAGTGTTACAACTGTAGGTGGCTGTCTGTCCATATGTTGTAGCAGTATAACTAACTCTGCCACTGGTTGGGTTAGTCGGAGTGCCACAGTTCACAACTGTTGAAAGGAGGGATACAAAGATCGCTAGAATACATCTAGTTAATACTCAAGAACATACCCTGACAGGTAGGTTCACTCCTAGACCAGCTTCCTGTAGAGTCACATGTTCGCGTTCTGCTTCCCACCAAGTTGTAGCCTGTATTACAACTGTAGGTGGCTGTATCTCTGTATGTTGTTCCACCAGAGTGACTAACTCTGCCATTGACTGGATTAGTCAGAGAACCACAATCCACAGCTGTGGGAAAAGAAGATACATTCAGGTCAGTGACCAGCAGATGGGCTTGCCAGCAAAGTCTGAGAAACCACACAAACCACACCGCAGCAGTTTTAGCAGCAGTCTATAGCTGCAACAGGCATCTGGAAAAGTAGTCCCATGTGGCCACACCCCAGCTACGTGAGACTACTGGAAAAGCAGGTGGAATGGAAAATGGGATGGGAAATGGAATGGGAATGGGAATGGAAAATGGAAATGGGAATTTGCACAAAAAGCTGGTGACTTGGAACTCACAGTAGTCAGAATCTGGCAGCAGCCTCACTGTCATGACACAATTCAATACAAAAGTAGACTATATGCAAAATGGTTCAAAAACTGATTTAGGCAATCTTTGTTCAGCAGTTGTAGGATACCAGCTCACAAAGTGAAGTCTATTTGATCCACTTTCAACAGTATGTAATGAGGAGTTACTTAGCACATGGTATGTGTCCTCATCACAAGACTGCTGGTTTTTGGTATATTCCGGACCACTGCTGGGAGCAAGAAAAGACTTACAATCCTCACGGTGACTGATGTGGCCCTTGCAGCCATTGCACCACTAAATCTTGCTATACACAGATCTCTCACAGTAAAGCTGTGGAGATGTTGTCTTCACTGCAGCTGTCTGTGTAGGTCTTGAATTAGCGAAAGTGTTGGAGGGTCAGTGATGAGTAATTACAGGATCATTGCTCAGGCATGTCATAAAATTATAGGCATAGTTCAATGATGTGTACCCACTTCTAATAGCTGCTATCCAAGAGAGTGTTGACTGCTGTATCAAAGGACCAAAGGTATAGGTGGAACTTGAAGGCAACATGGTGTTGCTGGTGGCCTAGTGGTTAAATTGCTGGACTGTACGCGAAAGGTCCAAGGCTCCAGCCCCACTTGCAGCAGAGTATTTCTCTTCAGGATGCACTCAGCCCTACCCCCAAAATTGAGCAGGTTTTCCTTCGCATCCTTCAAAGGGGACATTAAGCTGTCAGTCCGGAGAATCCCTTATATTAGCCTAACTGTAAAGAAAAAAAATTGTTGTGCTCCTCAGTCTGTTGACAAGATTACTGTGAGCCCTGATTTACCCTGGCCTGGTTTGTAAAAAAGCTCACTACAAGTCCTAAGTTGTCTTGTTGTTCTCTGCTTTCCCAGTTGCCCGTCTGCCGTCAAAGCACCCCAGCAGCATTTGGCACAGGTACCAACCAAGGAGGGGGTTGGCAGGGCCGTACTTAACTTTTTCTATCTGGGGGCAAGTCATTAGCTGAAGTAGAGAACATGCATGGCCACCCTGCAGTCCTTAACTAGCTCTAGGGGGGGTTGGGGGCATGCTCCCCCAGGCATTACTAGGATATGAAAGCCACTGCCTAGTCAGCAGTCAACAGTCCAGCAAGCTTAGACCAAATCAACCACAGCGCGGATCACTTTCAGTGTTACGCACACAGCACCCATACTGGAAGTGGGGTTGGTAGGTCTGGCTTGCGAGACTAGCGAACAGTATAACATGGCCAGCGGTAAGCACGGTCAGTAAGTGCGGAATTAATTTAAGTCAAGTTCTCTGCGGGGGGCCTGCCCCAATGCTAGGTATGGCGGGTTGGGGGGAATCTTAGCTAGTCAAACCTTCTGCTAGGTACCAACCTATAGATGACAACCAAAACCTTGAAGGAACACAGAAGGATGCTGTATAAACACAGTTACATATACATCACACCTCTGGCATGAGTCTCACACTTTGAAGGTCATTCTCATGCATGCTCAGTTGCATAGATCTCACGCCTCTTCCAAGTGTCCGTGCCAAACCACACCCTTTTGTAAGTGCTTCGTACAAAACGTGCTGGGCCATCTTCCAAAAATCTATAAAGGCGCTGCTTACAGAACAAGTTCTGCAATATCATAAGTCGCTGTGTGCATAGAGGCTCCAATATAGCTCTCTGGTAGATTCATAGTCTTGTCTCCGGACCAAATCTTTCTCGCGTGCACTGCAGATTCGTCAGGCAAAACACATGCACTAAAAGTTTGGTGTCAGGGACAGCAGTACTAGTTGATTTTGCTTTCTTTCGAATAGGCAGGTCCGCATGCATCGCTTGATGCTCGTGGTCATGCACAAAGGTATATAAAGGCAAAGTGGCTCGCTTTTTTGACCCTTAGTATTGCCAGGATGCAACAAGAGGCTTCCTGGCCTCTGGAAAACTTTCCATGCTTCGTGCGGATATTTTTTTAGCTAAAGATTGTGTGTAGTTCTAGTAGTCTCTGAAGCACGCTCAAAAGGTCTAAAGTTCATGCAATTTTTTCCCCAAGCATAACTGCACCCCAAGTGGAAAGAAAACGGTGACTGGAGTGCAGGTGGTAACTGCATCCCAAGTGCAAACTATTGGGTGTAGGTGGCTGGACATTTCATCCTGCCCATAACAGTCCATTGAGCAGATCCACTAGAGGCACACACTTTCAGGTGCATGGTGAGCAAGCAGCAACGGCACAAACTTTGACTACGAGAAACCCACTAACTACACATAGTGTGGAAGCCTGGCTAGATTAGGGCAAAAGTGGAACAGAGAAGTTAGGTGCACAGTCCAGCTTCTAACATTAAGCATAGTCCAGCTTCTAACATTAAGCATAGTCATTGGGTGTAGAGTGAAGTGAAGCTTACTTGGTACTGCATAATTATGAAACCATGTAGAAGAGGGGTGCTAATAGGTGGTAATTGAAGCCATGTAGAGGCAAGATGATACAAAGGCAGCCAACTTGCTGGGCAGAAGATGGCCATGCTACTGTTGTATGCATCTATATCTAAATTGTATAGAAAATAAGAACACCACACAAATGCTACTGAGAGACATCAGGTCTGTGTTGTAAAGAAGCGCCGTTGCCATCAAAAGCGCTGTGGAGGCATGGGATGTGCTGTAGTGCAGGAAGCCTGTAGCGAAGTGCACACTTCACTTAAGTATCAAAGTGACTTGTAGCTCAGTGTGGCTGTGCTGTATTGGTAGTCTGCTACCAGAAAGTTGTAGCTAATAGACCTAGCTTGTTAATAGTGTACCTACCTTACTTATTATACAAGGCTCCAGAGCTGCAAGTCAGGATGAAGTTTAGTATGGTCACTGAAGTGTCAACATTTTTGATCATAACTCAGGTTAGCAGTAGTTTAAAAAAAACATCATCATTTTTAGCAAATGTAAATACCTTCATGCTAAGATAGGTAGGTAATTTGGGCACTGTAAAATCCTGTGTCACCATAGGTCCCATTTCATGATGGCAAATGTTTGGCCCTGTTTAAACTCCGTGGATTACCTCTGAGGCTTAGTACTTTAACCGAAGATTCTTCAATGACAACTGTATCCAGCTGTGGTGTCAAACTTCAGTAATTCCTCTCAGGCTTGGAAACACAGGCTAAAACATTGGGCATACACATGCACTTTTGCGGCTTTTCATTCATTCATTACTATAATTTCTTTTTTCTTTCCACTTGTGGTGTAACAAGCATAACCGCACCCCAAGTGGAAAGAAAATCGGTGACTGGATTGCAGGTGGTAACTGCATCCCAAGTGCAAAGTATCAGGTGTAGGTGGCAGGTCATTTCGTCCTGCCGTTGAGCAGATCCACTAGAGGCACACACTTCCAGGTGCATGGTGAGCAAGCAGCAAGGGCATAAACTTTGACTAAGAGAAACCCACTAACTACACATAGTGTGGAAGCCTGGGTAGAAGGGCAAAAGTGGAACAAGGAACAGGGGATTGGAGTTTGGTGCACAATCCAGCTTCTAACATTAAGTGTAGTCATTGGGTGTATATAGTTACACCCCAAGATGCAACTTAAAGGACCCGCGTAATATAACTAATATAATATGCAGACCAGAGGATTGGGTTGCGGTTACTTTGCTTGGTATTGCATATGAAGCCATGTAGAAGAGGGGTGCAAATAGGTAGTAATTGAAGCAATGTAGAGGCAAGATGATACAAAGGCAACCAACTTGCTGGGCCATGCTGATACTGTTGTATGCATCTATATCTAGAAAATAAAAACACCACACAAATGCTACATCAGTCAGTGTTGTAAAGAACCGCCGTTGCCATCAAAAGTGCTGTGGAGGCATGGGATGTGCTGCAGTGCAGCAAGTCTGTAGCGAAGTGCGCACTTCACTTAAGTATTAAAGTGACTTGTAGCTCAGTGTGACTGTGCGGTAGTCTGCTACCTGAAAGTTGTAGCTAATAGACCTAACTTGTTAACAGTGTACCTACCTTAGTTATTGGCGCGAGCCTGAGCGAGCCCCACATTAACGTGTTGAACGCAAGCGGTGTCTGTATGTATGTATGTATGTGCATAATTATGTATTCGTACGTCGTACCGTAAGTTTCGTATTCGTTGAATAACGATAGTCTCGTTGTGAAAAATTTGAAAATACACTATGAAGTCTTGTATTTCTCACCGCCATGTTCCTAAAGTGAATCTAAGGGGTAGTTCATACGGAAGTTCTCGAAGTGAAGCTTCAGGGGTCGTCGATATGGCACAATCGTGTTCTCGAAGTGACCCGCGAAGGACTCCGCAAACAACAGAGGAGCCTGAAAGCTGAGAAACGTAGAATCGAACGTGACAGCGCGCCGGGGCCGTGCTGTCGAAACAGCAGAGCAAAAAGAACACAGGCTGAGTAAGCCTGAGAACGATCTAGGACTACTGCTGAGTAGCCTCGTCATGTCTTCGGGCCTGGGAACGAGGCTAACTGCTGGGGCACTGGAGATCAGATGAGTGCTGCTCTTCTCTCCTTCATGCCATGCACTGCTTGCTCAGGCTTTCCCCATAATGCAACGCATTCTGCTAGTTATACAAGGCTCCAGAGCTGCAAGTCAGGAGGAAGTTTAGTGTGGTCACTGAAGTGTCAACATTTTTGATCATAACTCAGGTTAGCAGTGGTTTACATAATATTTAAGGTAGTTTGGGCACTGTAAAATCCTGTGTCACCATAGGTCCCATTTCGTGATGGCAAATGTTTGGCCCTGTATAGTCTCCATGGATTACCTCTCAGGCTTAGTGCTTTAACTGAAGATCCTTCAACGATAACTGTATCCAGCTGTGGTGTCAAACTTCAGTAAGTCCTCTCAGGCTTGGAAAGACAGGCTAAAACATTGGGCATACACATGCACTTTTGTGGCTTTTCATTCATTCACTCATTATTTACTATAATTTTTTCTTTCCACTTGGGGTGTAATTTGGGGGGGGGGGGGGGGGGGGAGGCGAACTAAGGCATGGGACATGTTATTTTTACACTAGGTACACAGGTATTTCAAAAATCAATAGTGTGTATGGAAATCTGAAAGACCAGATGAAACTTAATTTGTGTATATACGAAGCTCTAAGCTGCACGTACAGTACCATGGAAACCGTATTTGTGGGCGTGGCTACCAATTACCACTAATATCAATTAAGCTAATATTCAAATATTAAGAGTATATCGTTGAAGGCGGAGCAGAAGACGACGGTTTCTCGCTACCAAACTTACTATACTAATTCAACTGAAGGTAGTATACATGAAAGTATCTGGAAGAACCAGCAGCCTCCTACAGTATTCCTGCATGATGCCAAAAACCATAGATATAGGATAGCGTGAGACACTACGCACGCTACAAAAGCACCACCAACAATAACCTTACCTTCTTCCAGAAAGTTTTGGTATTCTCTGATGGTAAGCAATCCTTGAAGCCGTATCCGATTGTTCTGTTTGTCGTTCTTCTGCTGGCGCCTCGACACAAACAGTTCCCACGCGCGCACAGTCGGCAGTACAGAGTACAAAGGTCACTTGCAGTTGAAGCGCTCAACCGTTGAACGGCCTATAAAGACCACGCTTCTGCGTCCTACGTACAGCTTACAGGCCGCATACTTCATTCACCGGGGTAATACAACGATATAGTCGCTGAGCACGACGTAGAAAGCCACTATACCTCGCTCGCATTTTACGGTTACGCCCGGATACGGAAATGGGCGTGGTCAGAGATCCAAACGGAACAACTCGCAGTGGCTGCGTGTGTTAGGCTACAGCTGCAAAACACGGAAGATGAGTCGAGAGGCACGACACAAACTTGCACAGCGAGAAGCAACGAGATATCTCTAAGGAGCGGTCGTGCACGCGTGGTCAAAGTTCGCGAATTTTCCCGAGCCAAATTCCGCTTCCGCGAGCAACCGGGAGGGAAGAACGGCAACGCAAATAGACAATTCGTAACATTTTCGAGGTCCGGACGAAGGCGTTTTTGAAAAGTTCCTCTTGCTTTTTGACAAATAGTATGTTTTTCGCTAACTTGATCGTATCACACAATTATTAACTTCTGTATACTTACGACAGCGGCCGCTATCCAAAAAAGCTCTCCATCCGGACCTGCGTTGTCCATTTTATAGCACTTTGGTCATTAAACCGCTTCGTGTACATAGCTGCTGAACTCTATTTTTGGCTGGAAAAATACACATCTAATCGTGGCTGTTTCCAGTGAAAATTGTAACGCGCGTACATAAATTTAGAATATACGGTAAGTACGCGCGCGCGAGCGATATCACGCCTCATTCACCACCCTCCGCCACGGGAGGACTTGCTAACGAAGCCAGCACGTTCTACAAAAGAGCCTCCTTGCTTGCCTCAAAATGGGATCATCCCTACAGCAGCACACTGTGCTGGCTGCGCTGTAGTCTGGCTTTCTCCCTCCTACGTTCTGCTATCCAGTCCATCAGAGGAGCTCGATCGTCGTGCGGACATGCCATCAGAATTCCGACAGCGGTCGACCTCGTTAACGCCGAATCGAACATTTCACCTGATGTTTAACTCATGAACACAAACCTCTTCCCTGTCACTTATTATTTTTATCTGTCCATCATGACTTTTGTTTTATATCTGTTCCTCCAGTTGTATTTTCACTTGGTTCATTTTTTGCTTATCTCAAAAAAAAAAAAAAAAAAAAAAAGAACTTCTGTTAGTCACGTGAGATTTACGTTGACATTACGTGAAAACTAAATCCCATGCCTTAATCGCCCTGAGGGGGGGGGGGGGGGGGGGGGGGGAGCATGCCCCCAGAGCCTCCTACAATGCTGTTCGCTATGTGCACAGCCAGCCACATACTACGTGCACAGCAATCTCCACTCTGTGTCCCCTTTCCTTCTTCAATCTCTCTATCTGCCCATGGAACCACTATTGCAGTCTTACACCTGAAGCTCCCCCCCCTTGGCAGCTATGATACCTTTCCTGTGTTAATACATGCAGTGCCTACTGGTGATGACCTGCCACAAATTCGTGACAATACCAATAAGACTAAGAGTGTCCATGAAGCCCCAACAGATATATGTGGTAGATGCACCATGTACAACACTAACCAATCTGCACTCAACTTGCTTCCTCTGGCCTGTGTGCTATATATTTAAATACTAAAAAAGATTTCACAGAGATTTTTTGCACTGCTAGGAAGGACCATCTCTTCCAGATAGAACGTGTAGTCATAGCTCTCTTCCCTGAATTTGAATGTAGCTATATATAGCCAGGAGCTTTGCCACTCATACGCTCCTGGTATCACTTTGTTGCACATAGATATTTTCCTGGGCTACTTTATCAAATGAAAGGCACTGAAGTGCCAAACCCTCGGCGCAGCAGTGCATGTGATTGTACTTGTGTGTTAACTAGAATCGATCACTGTCTCGAGTTGATATGGCACGGTTTTTGATATTAACACAGCTATGCAATATGACATTGCATTGTGGTCATTACATCATGGTAAATTATACTATATTTAGACCAGCAATACATCATTGTTACTATTTATACACACATGACACAGCACAGTGACTAAGTTATGACTTAGCAATAATAGTAGTATAAAAGGGTATTGCACGTAGGGTAGATGTGAAAAGAGTTAGAATGGCTAAAAAAAGGAGTCATGAGGAGATAGAGAATATCGATGACGTGGATGGACCCATGTCCAGCACCAGCATCCATGGTGCAGTAGTGGCTGGCAGATGAAACCTCCCAAATTCGACTGGTGGGGTTTCAGGGAATGCAGCAACGAAAGCTGAACGACTATCGTGTACAGTCTGTTCAAATGTTTCGGTGGCTCTTATGCTTGCTTTATGTACTCTATCCTGCTGTTGCCTGTGTACAGTCTGTTCAAATGTTTCAGAAGCTTTCATGCTTGCCATATGTGTTCGATTCTGTTCTTGTCTGTGCAAAGTCTGCTGACATGTTTCAGAAGCTCTCTTACTCGCTTTGCGGAATTTGTCTCTCTGTTTCGTCACTAATAACTCTTCCTCAGACAGTAACGCTTTTCTACGTTTCATTGCGTTATCAGGCTCCCCAACGGCAGTGCACCGTGCTTTCCTTTTCTTCGATGCGAAGGCACCTCTTCACGTGCACTACGGTATTACACTGTGGGCATACCTTTCTCAGACGCATACACCTATTGAACTCCATTGCATGCACTACGGTATTACACTGCACTGTGGGCATACCTTTCTGAACCTCTCACAGGAGACAGTCACTTGGTCACAATCGTTCTATTACGAGAAAACCCTACAGTACCGCAGCTCTTATCAAAAAGTTCACCTGATTGGTCAGCTTGCTCGCCCACGCAATACGTATGTTGCAGTAAATGAACAGGCAACACCAGTATTAGAATGGGAAACACCAGTATTGGGAATTGGAAACACCAGTATTAGGAATAGGCAACACCAGTATTAGAATAGGCAACACCAGTATTAGAATAGGCAACACCAGTATTAGAATAGGCAACACCAGTATTAGCAACACGAATAGGCAACACCAGTATTAGAATAGACAACACCAGTATTGGGAATAGGCAACACCAGTATTAGAATAGGCAACACCAGTATTAGAATAGGCAACACCAGTATTAGCAACACGAATAGGCAACACCAGTATTAGAATAGGCAACACAGCAGTGGATTTCAAAACTTCAATTTGATTGGTCAATGGTTACATCATATGACATCATCAACTCCGTCAACTCCGTCAACGATGTTAATAACAGGGACACATCTGTCAACAGCGACAACTCTGTCAACAGTGAGAACTCCGTCAACAGCGAGAACTCCGTCAACAGCGTCAACTCCGCCAACAGTGACAACTCCGTCAACAGTGACAACTCCGTCAACAGTGACAACTCCATCAACAGCGTCAACTCCGTCAACAGCCGGTCGGGTCAACAGTGACAACTCTGTCAACAGCGTCACGGCGACAACTCTGTCAACTGCGTCAACAGCGTCAACTCCGTCAACAGTGACAACTCCGTCAACAGTGACAACTCCGTCAACAGCGTCAGCTCCGTCAACAGTGACAACTCTGTCAACAGTGACAACTCCGTCAACAGTGACAACTCCGTCAACAGCGACAACTGACGGTAACTCAGTCAACAGCGACAACTCCGTCAACATGACAGTAAACTCAGTCAACAGCGACAACTCCGTCAACTGACGGTAACTCAGTAGGGTTGGGCGGATTATGCTGGCATAATTTTGGGAATAATAGGTACCAGAAAGCATTGAGCATTATGCGGGAATAATAGGTACATTTTGAGCATAATGTATTTGTGGTAGACTGGTAGTTTCATCCCAGACCGTGAAGTATCTCGTCCCATGCCCTGTTGGTAAGCGGCGAAGTGAGGGAACAATCGCAAAGTCAGGTGTTCTACATTGTCATTGAACTTTCCATGATGTTAGCGTGGCCACACCCACTCTTGCGGAACGGGGTGACTACAATGGTCGATGAACTGCCATCCTGTTTCAATATTTGAACATACAAGTTTGTTCCTTCCTGAAATAATGGGCATTGTTTGAGCATAATAGGCAAATTTTGGGCATAATTATAAGCATAATTGGTACAATTTTGAGCATATTGGAATAGCATAATGGGTAAAAAATGGAGCATAATCCGCCCAACCCTATAACTCAGTCCACACAGTGACGGCGACGCGACGCTGTCCGAGTTCTGTCAACTCGGTCAGCATGCAGCGAAACCAAACACGCAGCCACGAAATTCAAACCAAAACTGAAATAAATGTTAGATTTATGTAGGATGCTCTTTCAGCCTATAAATGAGACAAGAAATACATGCAGTGTTTAACTGAAATAAGCACAACAAATCGTTTATATAGCCACAAACACAAAGTCGGCAAACTGAAGGCCATTATTATATGCTGTTACAGTATACATAAACTTGACTTGCAGACACTCGTATTAGATGCACAATGCTCACCACCTCTGCAAACAGCAAATAGTCAACAATAATTATTTTACTCACCTTGAGGCATTGATTTTCATGTATGGCTCCAAGGGTCTCTTTACTCTGGACAGCAACCACTATACACCAGTCTTCATGGCGATGTAGAGAACATTGATCTTGACTTGACTACTACAAGCTGAAAAGTACCGACCCTCTCATGCATTTCGATGTAACTGACCAATAAGATGGCTGGCTGTACTTCCGAACTACGAACAATCAAAACAGCATCCTGCTATAATTTACATTTGTGTACCTTTTATCGTGTGTGGTTGGATCCCCGGGCTCTTGTGCCTACTGCAGTCATCCAAACAAAACACAAAAAAAAACAAAAAAAAAACAGTCCTCTCTCTCCCCTCTCACTCCTTCATGTATAATGCATGAACACTCCTTAGTGAACTCCGTTTTTCATTTCTGTATACTTTTATGTATCAATACTTAGTAGCTACAGTGTCTCATAAGCCCTCATGGGCTGGCTGCGTTCCTGCAGGTGACGATTGATTGATTGATTGATTGTAGCAAGTATAGGGAGGAGGGTGGGGCTGCTGGTGGAATTAGTTGTGTGGTTAGGGTTAGGGTTAGGGTTAGGGTTAGGGTTAGGGCTGATAGTAGACAGAACAAGAATTGAAGTCCATATATAGAACTGGGTGTACCAATAATTCATTACGGCTGAATAGAGAGATACCAGGGAGCTAGGTGGGTGGGACTGAATAAGTAGATGCAAGGGTCAGGGTGGGTGGGACTGAATAAGTACAGAGCTACAAGGGTCAGGGTGGGTGGGACTGAATAAGTACAGAGCTACAAGGGTCAGGGTGGGTGGGACTGAATAAGTACAGGATACAAGGGTCAGGATGGGTGGGACTGAATAAATAGAGAGATACAAGGGTGGTGGGTGGGACTGAATAAGTACAGAGTAGAAGTAAAAATGTTGAGTAGACGAAATGACAGTAGACGAAACAGGAGTAGACAAACTAGACATAAATCACCAAAGTGGGCACACGTGCCTGCATGGTATTGTGTAAGGCAGCCTCCCTATAATTTGAGGGAATTGAAGGCTTTGCTTGCATCCACCAGCAACACAGCTTCTGTGCTCTCAGCGTGGAAGCTCTCTCTCATGAAATGGATTGCAGCTTCGGTGTCTGCTATCTGTCCAGCACAAAGCTGGAGTGAGCCAGCCGCATCATCTTTGATGGCATAAAGACTAAATTGATCTAGCACTCATGGTGTAAACATAAGCTAGTCTTACTGGTCACTTGACTTATATATACTGTATTGATTATACTGGAGTGACAACTGTGGTGTAAATATAATTAAGTCGGCAGCTTACCAGGCTACATATTTTCATATGTGGTGATAATAGAAGGTTGTACTCGTCTGCACTGAAAAGTGTGGATACTGGGCATTGAAAATTGAGGCTACAGATCTTCACTTTAGTGCTATAGTATTGCATATATCTGTAATTTTGACCTCATGCACTCCAAGCATGTGTGATGGCTAGTTCTAGTGCTTCAAGAGTTGAAGATGCTTTGGCCTTTCTGTTTAGCTAAATCTGTGACTGTGCAGTGTAAGACTGTGCTTCTAGGCTAATATACATGATGCAGTATGCAACACATATGTAGCAGGGAATTAAATAAATGCAGGGCATAGAAATGATTTTTTTTGCATGTAGAAAAAGGTCAGTTGGTGTTCAGTCCAGTAAAATAGAGACACCACAACAACCAGCCATTTGGCAAGATAATGGATTACCCAGACAACTGAAGCCTCTCAAACAGCCTCTTAGCAGGCAGACAGCAAGCACACCCATCCAAGACAATCAGAGGATGAACTAACACACCAATCAGGGTGATGCACTAATTGATCGAGATGAAGTAACAGCAAGGACAAAGCCAAAGTGAACAGTCCTATATCCAGATGACAAGGAATTTGACAAAGAAAACCGGATGACTCAGAAACACACGACACTTTCTTACAACTCTTTCTGTGTTGCCTATTCCCTGTATTGGTGTTGCCTATTCTCTGTATTGGTGTTGCCTATTCCCTGCATTGGTGTTGCCTATTCCCTGCATTGGTGTTGCCTATTCCCTGTATTGGTGTTGCCTATTCCCTGTATTGGTGTTGCCTATTCCCTGTATTGGTGTTGCCTATTCCCTGTATTGGTGTTGCCTATCTCCTGTATTGGTGTTGCCTATTCCCAGTATTGGTGTTGCCTATCTCCTGTATTGGTGTTGCCTATCCCCTGTATTGGTGTTGCCTATTCCCTGTATTGGTGTTGCCTATTCCCTGTATTGGTGTTGCCTATTCCCTGTATTGGTGTTGCCTATTCCCTGTATTGGTGTTGCCTATTCCCTGTATTGGTGTTGCCTATTCCCTGTATTGGTGTTGCCTATTCCCTGTATTGGTGTTGCCTATTCCCTGCATTGGTGTTGCCAATTCCCTGCATTGGTGTTGCCTATTCCCTGCATTGGTGTTGCCTATTCCCTGCATTGGTGTTGCCTATTCCCTGCATTGGTGTTGCCTATTATCTGTATTCGTGTTGCATTGGGGTGGAGCTGATCACGTGATCTGACCAATCAGATTCATGTTTAGATAGTGTTTCATGTGACTAGTATTTCTGCTCTTGACCAATCAGGTGAACTCTTTGATACGAGCTGCGGGATATATCAGAAAACCACAATACCACGTGCTCCAAGTCACGTGATCACACATTACCGTTTCGTACGTGTTTACGATATATCCCGCAGCTCGTATCAAAGAGTTCACCTGATTGGTCAAGAGCAGAAATACTAGTCACATGAAACACTATCTAAACATGAATCTGATTGGTCAGATCACGTGATCAGCTCCACCCCAATGCAACACGAATACAGATAATAGGCAACACCAATGCAGGGAATAGGCAACACCAATGCAGGGAATAGGCAACACCAATGCAGGGAATAGGCAACACCAATGCAGGGAATAGGCAACACCAATGCAGGGAATAGGCAACACCAATGCAGAGAATAGGCAACACCAATGCAGGGAATAGGCAACACCAATGCAGGGAATAGGCAACACCAATGCAGGGAATAGGCAACACCAATGCAGGGAATAGGCAACACCAATGCAGGGAATAGGCAACACCAATGCAGGGAATAGGCAACACCAATGCAGGGAATAGGCAACACCAATGCAGGGAATAGGCAACACCAATGCAGGGAATAGGCAACACCAATGCAGGGAATAGGCAACACCAATGCAGGGAATAGGCAACACCAATGCAGGGAATAGGCAACACCAATGCAGAGAATAGGCAACACCAATGCAGGGAATAGGCAACACCAATGCAGGGAATAGGCAACACCAATGCAGGGAATAGGCAACACCAATGCAGGGAATAGGCAACACCAATGCAGGGAATAGGCAACACCAATGCAGGGAATAGGCAACACCAATACAGGGAATAGGCAACACCAATGCAGGGAATAGGCAACACCAATACAGGGAATAGGCAACACCAATGCAGGGAATAGGCAACACCAATACAGGGAATAGGCAACACCAATACAGGGAATAGGCAACACCAATACAGGAGATAGGCAACACCAATACTGGGAATAGGCAACACCAATACAGGGAATAGGCAACACCAATACAGGGAATAGGCAACACCAATACAGAGAATAGGCAACACCAATACAGGGAATAGGCAACACCAATGCAGGGAATAGGCAACACCAATACAGGGAATAGGCAGCACAGAAAGAGTTGTAAGAAAGTGTCGTGTGTTTCTGAGTCATCCGGTTTTCTTTGTCAAATTCCTTGTCATCTGGATATAGGACTGTTCACTTTGGCTTTGTCCTTGCTATTACTTCATCTCGATCAGTTAGTTCATCATCACCCTGATTGGTGTGTTAGTTCATCCTCTGATTGTCTTGGATGGGTGTGCTTGCTGTCTGCCTGCTAAGAGGCTGTTTGAGAGGCTTCAGTTGTCTGGGTGATCCATTATCTTGCCAAATGGCTGGTTGTTGTGGTGTCTCTATTTTACTGGACTGAACACCAACTGACCTTTTTCTACATGCAAAAAAAAATCATTTCTATGCCCTGCATTTATTTAATTCCCTACTACATATGTGTTGCATACTGCATCATGCATATTAGCCTAGAAGCACAGTCTTACACTGCACAGTCACAGATTTAGCTAAACAGAAAGGCCAAAGCATCTTCAACTCTTGAAGCACTAGAACTAGCCATCACACATGCTTGGAGTGCATGAGGTCAAAATTACAGATAATGCAATACTACAGCACTAAAGTGAAGATCTGTAGCCTCAATTTTCAACGCCCAGTATCCACACTTTTCAGTGCAGACAACCGAGTACAACCTTCTATTATCACCACATATGAAAATTTGTAGCCTGGTAAGCTGCCGACTTAATTATATTTACACCATAGTTGTCACTCCAGCATAATCAGTACAGTATAAGTCAAGTGACCAGTAAGACTAGCTTATGTTTACACCATGAGTGCTAGATCAATTTAGTCTTTATACCCCATGTGCTATATCTAGAGGTATGCACTGGTTATTAGGTCCAAATTCGTTGATTTTTAGTTTCTCATCAGGTGCTTTCCCTGCACACAATGTGGGCGGGCGGGTATTACCATTATGTATTTATCCATAGCCAGCAGACATTTCTCACAATAGAACTTGACAAACATGATCTCAGGAGGATCAGTGCTCATCATGCATCACTTTAGAAGGGTTCTTTTGGATGCTGTGCAGTAGAACGAGACTGTCCCTCCAAATCTTGTTCCCATGCAGACTAATCTACAGATCATGATTTCAGAAGTCTGCCATCCATGTAAGTGATCTTATTATTGTTTGCCTTGCCACATTGCCTTTTCATATAGCGTTTGCATGGAAGTTCTAATTACAAGTGGGGTACTGACCTAAACTGTAGGATATAATTTTCTGGCAACTTCAACACCAGTCTTAACAATGCCTGATCCAAATTACCAACCACTTAGTGACCAGACACAACCACTTTAGAGGTGAAGTATTTCAGCTCCATTAGCTTGTCTACCAAGGGGTATAAGAAACATAATTTTGTTAGCATTTACTTTTACAACTAATCTTAGTAATTTGAATTGGCATCTGATTAGTCTCGCAAAAGAAGGGAAGGGTCTGGTGAACTGCGTATACAAGCCGTGTCCCGCCGCACTGTACAGTGCGGTACAATCAGATTGCAGTGTTTTGTCGAATGATGCATTACATGACTGTTTGAGTAGCAATAGCAGTCTTGAAAACGGGGAAAAAGAGCTAGGGCATCTTTTCCGCTGCTGCAGAAGCTGTAAAAACACTTTGACTATACTTCTCGGGGAGCACGCTTACTCCGCAACAGGTAATTCAAGAGTGAATTATGCAGAAGTGGGTCAGGCCTGCGAGACTAGCATCTGATATTTACATCCATTATTAGACTTTGCTACCTTGCTTTTCATGTGACTTCTATACACTTCAAACATTATTAGGGAACATGAGAGTGTATATGACATATTATGAGACTTGAGTGTTTCCATACATTTATTGTAACAGAGTATCAACTTTACACCCGAGGCTGCTTTCTTAATGGTCCCTGCTCTTCATCTGAGAGGACTTCTGAATCTGTATGACTACAAAAACACCGCTGAGTTATCACTACACAAAAAGAGGCCTTTACTATAGGTAATGCTGTGCATATTCTACAGCCAGACTTATTTGTGTATAACACAGTCATGCATATGTTCAGGCTTAACGGCACAGGTATGAACATTGTATGCTCTATTTACATTGTTGTCCTCAACTTGTATGCAACCACTAACATGGAAGTGAGTCAATGCTGTAACAAGTAAACAAATTATGAATTTACTGCTTTTGCAGCTTTCAAAGTCATCTCCTGAATCATCACCACCTGTGATATTGTGTAAAATAAAGAACAAGTATCTACATTATACTTATCATCATAAGTGTAATCTCACCTCCACTTGAAGTATTGGGCAGGTTTCCCTCTCGTGCTGTGTTGGGCTTGCTGCGATGCTGAGTGTTTAGACCACCTTGGTGTGGAGACTGGTTGGAGGTTCCAATGCGTAGTTCTGAATATGTGAAGACTCAAATGTGAATGCATCTGTTCAGGCTTGACTGCACAGGTTTGAACTTTGTATCCCCTATTTCCATTGTTGCCATATGCAATTAACATGGAACTGAGTCAATTGCTTTCCTGCATTGCAACATGATAATGATGCATTACAAACAATCGGTTTACCTCCAGGTGATGAAGACTGGTGTGTTGATGTGGTATCTTGAACTTCATGGTAAACAGCTGTGGAAATATTGAACTACATATTTAACAAATTCAAGCAACACACATACGTAAACAGCAAGCTGAATTTCTTACCATCTCGAAATTGCTGTATGACTTCGCTTGGGATATGCTCCTGTGCAATGGTCATGCACGTCAGTGCTGCAACATTTCCTCCATACCCACGCCGGGATTTTGAAATGTATGAATCTTTTCGGTCTGCTTTCAGAAATCGCTGCTTGCATTTCTTTCCCATGCGATGAACAAGAATGGTGTGCTCAATTTCATAGCTCGAGTACTTCACCCTTTCACAATCAGATCCCTCAGATGGAATGTTGTGTGAGTTTAGTAGAGCAACAGCTTCTGAAACACGAACAGCTAGGCACACACCCAGATGGGAATGGGTTGGGACGTCCACAGCTACAATTTGGAGTACCTGCATTGTTCAAGAACAATACTATTTTATTGTAACTGTCAACTATTCCACTGCAGATGAAACTAACCAGATACTTTTGTGTTGCCTTGATTGACTGCATGTAGTTTGCGAGGTCTCTCATGAATGACTGCACCAGCTTCTCATCAGAGTTGCTAGATTCCACCTCCATCACAGAGGTGCTGCTTGTGGTGAAGGGAGCCATATTTTCAGCGAAAAAATCCCAGCATTCTTCTGCACTGAATAGTAACCCCCCACAAAGTTCTGCAAACTGTGAAGAAGCAAAATTTTTATTAAACTGCACCATCAATCCCACACAACTTTACCTACCTCCAAAAAAAAGTACATGAAGATGGACATGGTGGTGGTAAATCGAGCTTGGGTGGTGAAGCTAGCTAGGATTCTGGACACTGCTGGACTGATGTCAGTATTGATATGCTCCTTTGTCTCCTGTGCTAAAAATTGTTGCCCAAGCTTTAGCACTTCACCAACGGATGCTGAAGCTCTATCCCTGCTTTGCTGCATTTTCTCAAACAGAAGGTTTGCCTCTGGCTCATCAGTGTGCTCATTAAAGCCAATGTGTATGGCTCGGCTATGTGCTCGTGGACGTTCAGCTCCTAGTTTCCAGTTGCAGGAGACCACAGGAAGGGTTGAAAACGATTCAACTCCATAGGATCGAGTGCCACGACTAGTGCCATTGTAGGCATCAATGAACAACTCTTCCCATGTGTCAGCAGCTTTTGCAGAGATGTCGTCAATCACCACAGGGATGGTGGTCTTATTGACAATCTTGAAAAGATATGAAGGGGTGCTTTGGTTGTTGAAGCAGTGTGATTCATGAGCACCAAAGAGGGCAAGCCCACACTTGGCTGCTTCAGATTTGCAAGAACCAGGAGCTCCAGTAAGCATTGGCACTCCACAGCAGCCAAACACCTTGAGAATACTGAGATAGTTAGCACCCATCAAGCATGCTGCAATTGTTGCCATTGCTGGCATGAAGTTCTCTGGCATGAAATGCTGAATGGTTTGGCATAGGGGAAGGATACTTTCACCACCATCTAGAGGTGTGCTCACTTTGCATGCCAGTGTTTCCTCAATTAGGATGTTGGTGCCATTCACCAGACGTCGCAGCCACAAAAATGGTGACTGACCCTCCTCCAAAGGTAGTCCATTTGCTGCAAACTGTATGGACTCAGAGAAAACCCAAAATGATTCTCCCTCATGCTTGTTCTCCCCAACAAGCCTTGCTGCCACCTTCTTATCTTCCTGCTGTTCCTCCAACATTCTGCTTGACATTTGCATCATGAACTTCCTGAATTCACTATCAGAAAGCAGCAGAAACAAGGCACCACCTGGGAAAATCTGGTTTGCAAATGTCGTGAATTGTTTCACATTGCCAGAGAGCTCCGTCATTGGACAAAACAGAACTCTGTGTGAATAGACAGCTATTTAATGTAGTGTAGATAATTATGTGTTACATAAAAACTAAACTATATACGTATAGTATTTCATCTGGGGGTAAACATTATTTGCACTAAATTTTAACGCTAATTTACTTCCATGCATGCCACAAAGCTACAGCAGGATATAGTAAACAAAATTAAGATGGATTGCATGACTTAGTTAATGCAATGGGGTACTTGCATAGTTTGTGGTACAACAGTGTTAATCGCATAGTAGCAACATTATACCATCACATAGCAACCAGTTAAACCTGCAGAGTGCATGCAAGATGCCACTACACGCTGCTACCTAACGGTTTCGTCCTTAGTATAACTTACTCTTTCATGTTGTCCGGGTACCTCTGGAGTCTCATAAGTATCCCTGGGCCACCAGCATCAGAACTGACATGCACAGGTCCCAACAGCGAAATTGAAAAGTTGGAAACTGGCTCCTTTGCGTCCGTCTTGTCATTGCAGCGGAAAAGTTGATTTCCTTCTGTGACAACAGATGTGCTTGGCATACTACGGAACGAAGTATAGTTAAGTATGCAACAAGTATAGCTAGCTGCATGCAAGAAAGTTATAGACGTTGGTGTAAACAGACTCGGGAGTATAGAAGTAGAGTGTATATAAAAATACTTTCTATCATCATGGATAATATCAAGAATTCATAACAGTAAGAGTGTGCAACTCCCATGCATATGGTTTTTACACCCGCCATCTGGATAGGATGACGTAGACAATCAGCAGTGAATATGCTTATCAGGTACTTAACATGAAGCCATTCTAGGTGCTAGTGTACATTAGCTATGTGAAAGCCCACCTCTTTGGTGCTGTGTTTCACAGCTAAGCATATTCACTGGAGATTGCCTACGTCATCCTATCCAGATAGCGGGTATAGAAACCATATGGGAGTTGCACACTCTTACTGTTATAAACTCTTGATAATATATAGTACGCTTGTACTTGCTAGCTATATATTAGCTATCCGTGCAACAACATTCATGCATGTATCGATGGGATAACGGATATCTGCTATCAGATTATTGCATACCCGGTTCTCAGTGACGACAGATTAAGTGAAAGAAACAACGCTCACAATCGTAGTAAATTCGATTTTCATTACAGCCACACAACTCGAGATTTCTCTGCATGTACGATCACTGTATAGTAAATGTAACCAAGCAACATTATTTGCAGCTGCACTAGCGCGCGCCACAATATATGGTTGCTACGTAGCATCATTCCCACGCAACAGTGCAGTGCATGCAGTGCATGCAGCGAATGCTAGTGCAGAGCGAGAGTGGGTGACGGTCACTGTAGTGCAAATAGCAGCTATGGCTGCTGTAAAGCGAGGTTCGTCTCTGTGCGAAGGTTGTGGAACCAGCAATGGAAATAGAGCACTTGTTTGTAAAGGATGTGGAAAACCACTTGGTACGAAGACAAAGCGTACAAAGCCAGAGCATATCCCAGAGTATAGCTCCAATGTCACCCTCCTGTTGGATGCAGAGTTGAAAGCAGAAATTGCAACTGCTATATCCGTCAGAGTGCGCCCTCAGGGACCAGACTACAGATGTTTTGCAACTAAGGGCGTAGACGGAACTTGGAAGTGTACAAACAAAGATTGCGAAGTTGTGCGGCAAGGAAGGATTCGGTCAATGGAATCTGGTACGAGTTATGATGTATTTTTCTACACTAAAACACCACTAGCGCTCATTCAAGGCTGGGGAGCTCCACCTAGTAACCGTTGCAACAGTTACTAGGTGGAGCTCTCCAGCCTGTGTGCGCATGCTCCATATACGTCTAACTTGACCCTACTTTGCTTTACACTTTAACTGTATGTATATGTACGAGTATCATCAGTAAAGTGCTTAGCTTATGTTGATTTTTGCTCATCATCAGTACATGCATATACCTCAGAGATGCCACGTTTACATTACTTCAGGTATTGAATTAGCACATAGGAGTGGTATAGTTTCTTTCATACCTTAATATGTGGTATTTTTCAAGCTGTAATTATCCAAACATGATGACTGAGGTAAATTTTTGTAAATAGTTTTAAACATAATGTACAGGTGTCTAGCAGCAAACAAATAAGTATGCAAAATTTACTATCCATAATGGTCTTTACACTCAGATACCCACTATCCACCCTGTTTTCACACAAAAGTGGCAATGCAAAGCAGCTCACAGTCACTACCACTCGAATTGAAGGTGGAAACACTGTCCACTTTTCCATTCCCCACAAGCGTACAGCAGACACTGAAGGAAATGGCATGTTCTCACTCAGCAATCGTTCAGCGTGTGTCTGAGAAATCCTTTGTCATCCGCACTGTCACAAAAAGCTTTCAGACACCACTGAAACTCCTACATGTACGCTTCGACAGTGAGAACAACTTCCACTGCCAATGTTCCCAGTTTAAGGCAGAAAAGCTGTCCTCTGCAACAACAGCACCCAAACCAACCAAGCGCTGCATCCACTTGTACATCTGCATGTGGGCATTTCTTTCCCGTGAGAACCTCCAGCAAGAGTTTTCCATGTATTTGCACCAACTCCAGCCTGAAGGTATAAATACAATTACACTCACTGTATAGTAACTCTTTTGCTACATATTAACATTACAATGTCATAACTGCAGGTACGACATCACGATCAGCTGCCACTACAGCAAGTAAGAAAACGGTGGCAGGCATTAGTGAGCCACAAACCTCAGGTATACACAGATTTGCAGTGTGATATTATTTATGCCTGACGAAATATTACATGCCTAATGTGTTATGGGCCTATGTTAAAAAAAATCTATACAACATTATCATTATCATCTAGGAGAGCCATCGTCAAATCTCAGTCGTGGGTCAAAAGTTGGTTTCCAGAAGAGCGTTGACATCTTGCTGAAGCACACCAAAAAGATCCCAGAGAACCAAGCAGAGCTCCAGCCTCTTCTCTCCATCATCCAGGAGAAGAATGTAAACTTGGTTCTGCAAAGAAAGGGCCTACCAATCAACGGTGATGTACGTAAAAAAAGTTAGCCAACAAATGTGTACATAACAAAGGACAAACTTCACCCCCACAACATGCATCTTCTACACACACAATTATATACAGGTATGGAATACACTCTATCAGCCTTCTGACACTGCGTGTGTCATTTGCAAGAGTGACCTTGGAAGGCCAACACACCTTCCTGGAAGCAGAGGAGATTCCTGGTTGCTGTGCAGTGAAGTTCTCCTTCAGGTGGAAATACTCCTAAAGCAATGCAAAAATCCTAGCTGTAAGGCAAGGCACAGTTTTCGAGACTGGGAAACAGGTCAGTGTTGTTTTACTGATACTACTATGTTTACATATAACTAAAACTAATGCTGTCTTTGTCCATTAATTAATATAACCAAAATTAAACTAATTAAAATCAACCTGACTCAGAATGGTAGTTAAATAAAACAAAGTACTAACACTAACCCCTTTTAGATAAAAACTAAAACTAAACCAACTTTGAATCTATAGTCAATTAAACTAAAGTACTAGTTGAAACATTAACCTAAAGCAACACTGAAACAGATCACCACCATCAGTTACCCAGTGCATTGACAACTTTTGTTCTACTACGGCTATTATACTTTGTGTGTTCATGCACTACAGGAGTGTTCAACATCAGCAACAAACTCCTTGTGTCTCTTGACATTCTCTTGAGGATGAGAGAACATATCCAGAAGGGGGAACCACCTGGCAATTGTGCTGAGGCTGTGTTTCGCTCCACTCTAAAGATGCCCAATGCACCTCAGTTACCAGAAGAGCAAGTGCGCTACTTAGTGGAGAAGTTGTACGATGGCTTCTTTGCTTTCGAGGCCTTGACTGACAGAGACTGGGATTTGGGCATTTGTGGGATATGCGGTATCTGCCCGCTGTTTGAAAGTGGAGATGGAAACTGTAAAAACTGTACCCCACTAACAAACAGCATGGTAAATTTTTACAGCATAGCTACATACTCAAACATGTTGTAGTGTTTACATGATATCTTTTTCCTCTTAGGTGGTGTGGCCAGTTTCCAGCGAAATGGATGCTACAGAGGGGGTTGTGGATGTTGAAAAGTGGTGGGGGTATGTGGACAGCAAAGTAGTGGAAGCAGCAGTCTTCAAGTCGGCAACACCTGAGCCAGTGAGCGCTACAGATATTGCACCATGGATCCCACCAAGTTGCAGAAGCTCCACTGTCCTGAACACAGAGCATTTGAAGACCTCTTCCACCATTGACCCCCCTAATGGCAAGCCATTTGGATGCCCTAAGAAGCTGGCAGAGCTTGTTAGAAGGGGCAAATATAATCCTTTAGAGTCAAACAAGCTGACAATTTCAGAATTGAAGCACATAGCAGCAGAGGTGGAGATGCCATCTTGTGTAGCACCAACAAAGGTAATTGTAGCTGATGACTTGCATTTGAAGTTAATAAAGCCGCTGCACATTCATAGTGGAGCATTTCAGACTAAAGGTCATGTTTCTCCCCAGCCACAGCTACTAAGACACTTGGACCAATTGTACTCATACCTCATCGAAGGAAAAAGTGAGTGTCACACCTTTGATGCAGTTCCAAAGTGCTCTGGTGGAAAGATCTTCAAAAATTGTCATCATCAGGTGCATTAAAACAATGATGCTGTTGTTGATTTGTCTGTCTGTTTCATTTTCCTCAGTTTTCATACTTAAAAACCATAGCTATAGCTCCAAGTGACGAAAAGTACATGTACATTCAGATTGGCTAGCTTTGAATATGTAAACCCTTATACTGTAGGTTGTATCAGCAGCAAAGTATGTCATGAAGAAGGAGAGCACTAGAGACCATGTTGACCTGCTGCTGTCATCAAAGCACTGGCCTGTTGTATTTGCTGTTGACATGGCCTGTGATGTTACAGCTCATGTAGAAGTCCGTCATCCAAAGCTTGCCAATGCTCTTTGGGGAGAGAGAAGAGCATGCTTTCAAAAACCACATCCTCGGAATGACCCACAGGTTTGTATTCACATCGATAATTATTACAGCACTCCACATTATGCCTTTTTATTTGTATAGGTGATTCAGCACCCAGAATTTGAAACTGCCATGAACTTGTCTGCCAACACCATCAGCAGCATAGAAGACACAAAGCGAGATCACACTTACTCCCACAGCATGGTTCATCCCTTGACAAATGAAGTCAACCGTTACATTGTTGGTGACAGATTTCACGATGGTCACAAAACATCTGGCCACAAGAAGGCGACTTGTAAATACCATAGTATAGACCTGTGTCCAGAGTTGGTTGGCTTTCAAAGCGTAACATCAGAGGTGTTGAACTCGAAGATAAAAACAACACGACTGCAGTCAAGCAACCAACAAAATCTTCACCACTACTTTTTTTACAACCGCCTTATGGACCACTGGAACAACTTGCAGATTGTTCATAAGCAGTGGTTGCAGATGCAAAGGAGAGCTGAACCAGGAGAAACTGTAGGTAGAGATGTGTACCACCGTTTTTGTTATGTATGCACTGCATGCCACAAATGTGGACATACAGCAGCCAACTGCCTTCAGTGACAACAGGTATAGCTAGTCATATTCTTTAGCATGACAGTGTGTATATTAACCATTGCTGAATTCATTTTACCACATAGCTAGTAGCTACCTCCCTAGTTGACAGTACAATTTTAATTTGTGCTTGATTTTTGAGTCATTATATCTGCTGTTAGAAATTAATACTGGCTCAAAAATGGAGCATCCCACCATAATTACAGACTGAAGACCAAAAATGATGCTATTTCAGGTGTAGAAGGAGAAAAGTATATAGCATGCTTTCAGTATAGGTCGATGAAACTCTTAGCCCCTGGGCATATGCATGCAGCCCTAGCCCTACCCTAACCCTAACCCTAACCCTAACCAATAACTCTAACCCAAATTCTAAACATCCATCCACCCCACCCACCTCCCTACAGAGGTAGGAAAGCAATATTTGTATACTTCCTACACATGTTTTTAGGTAGATGAAACTCAAACCCCAGGTATTATGTGGGCATATGCATGCAGCCCTAGCCCTACCCTAACCCTAACCCTAACCCTAACCCCAACCCTAACCAATAACTCTAACCCAAATTCTAAACATCCATCCACCCCACCCACCTCCCTATATAACAGCCACAGGCAGCAGTATAATATTAATTGGTTAGCTACTGCATTGGTGTTGCCAATTTAGTGTTGTTATTGCCTATTCCCAATACCAGTGGTGTAGCCAGGATGAGCAAGTTACGTGGGCACAGCATGGTCACAGCATGGTCACACCCAGTGCGTGCGTAACACGCATCTGCTAGGAAATCTGGGGCACGCTCCGCCAAGAAAAATTATACACTCTGAAAAATCACTGAGTTTCATCTACCTAAAAACGTGTACGAAGTATACAAATATTGCTTTCCTACCTGAAATCAAGTACCATTCATTCAGTCTTACCTGTATGCTCGCTTCACGTCCACTTGACCTTAGATTTCCACATTATTTTTACCCGGGCACCAGCGAATTTTACGTGGGCACAGGCCAATACTGGTATTGCCTATTCCCAATACTGCATAGTGATTCTAATAATGGTGTTGCCTATTCTAATAATGGTGTTGCCTATTCTAATACTGGTGTTGCCTATTCGTGTTGCCTATTCCCAATACTGGTGTTGCCTATTCTAATACTGGTGTTGGCTATTCGTGTTGCCTATTCCCAATACTGGTGTTGCCTATTCTAATACTGGTGTTGCCTATTCTAATACTGGTGTTGCCTATTCGTGTTGCCTATTCCCAATACTGGTGTTGCCTATTCTAATACTGGTGTTGCCTATTCGTGTTGCCTATTCCCAATACTGGTGTTGCCTATTCTAATACTGGTGTTGCCTATTCTAATACTGGTGTTGCCTATTCCCAATACTGGTGTTGCCTATTCTAATACTGGTGTTGCCTATTCCCAATGCTGGTGTTGCCTATTCGTGTTGCCTATTCCCAATACTGGTGTTGCCTATTCGTGTTGCCTATTCTAATACTGCCAATACGCAATTGCGTGGGCGAGCAAGCTGACCAATCAGGTGAACTTTTTGATAAGTGCTGCGGTACTGTAGGTGTTTACGGAGAGGTATACGGAAACATTGCACGTAAAGAAAATGGCTGACTTAGTCGCGCCGGTAAGTTTATAACGCTTCTAACTTTAGAACTAAGCAGTTTTAGAGAAAATGGCTTTTTAATTTTACTGAATTTTCCGTGCTGTAGCCGCTGATACCTCTCGTTGGACGCCTAAAAGCGCGAGAAGGCAGAATAGAGAAAACGGACACAGACACACAGACAATGAACAGCATCTGAAGTGCAGAACCCTCGGCGCAAGCTAGATGATAAGTGTTTATACTTGCCATGTGTTCGGTTCTGTTCTTGCCTGTGCAATCAAGTCTGCTCACGTGTTTCAGGAGCTCTCTTACTCACTTCGCGGACTTTGTCTCTCTCTTTCCTCACTAATAACTCGTCCTCAGACAGTAAGGCTTTTTTTACGTTTCATTGCGTTCTCAGGCTCCCCAACAGCAGTACACCGTGCTTTCCTTTCTTCGATGCGAAGGCATGGCCACAGTCACAAACTGACCTCTTCACTGTGACGTGCACCACGGTATTACACTGTGGGCATACCTTTCTCAGACGCATAGACCTATTAGGGCAGGCCGGGCCTATTGCACTCCGTTGCATGCACTACGGTGTTACACTGTGGGCATACCTTTCTCAGACGCATAGACCTATTGCACTCCGTTGCATGCACTACGGTATTACACTGTGGGCATACCTTTCTGAACCTCTCGTAAAAGACAGTCACAAGCGTCTAACAGGTCTAAGTTCGACGGAAAAACCACAATACCGCTACGTGATCACACATTACCGTTACGTATGTGTTACGGAGAGGTAGCCTCGTTCCCAGGCCTTCCCCGGCTCCAGTTTTTGATCGCTTGCAGTATGCAAAATCGGAGGGAGAAGGCCTGGTGAATCTTACCACGTGATCCGCGGCACAGGCGTCAAATGTCGTCACGCTCTTATATGTATAGCCATGCTGGGAGAAGACCGATCTTGCCTTCTGTACTAGCTACGAAGACGAGACAAGCGCTGACGGAGAACAGCATCAAGCGTAAAAAACATATCCGAGCTAGAAGGAATAGCTCCGAAGGGTTGCCGAACGACATGCGTGAAATATCTGCAGTGACAAAATTTAGCTAACGTAGCGAAAAAGCAGCCGCTTTTGGATTTGCAACGCTTGCAGCGGAACCGTCCTTCAGCGGTTCTGCTTCAGACTCGGATATGTTCTAGAGGTAAGATTTGTCTTTCGGCTAGAACTTGTCTTGTTTCTCTAGCTTCTCTGTAGCTGGAGATATAAATGTGAATATGTCTTCGTGTCTAGAACCTGTGACGTCATGTGTGCCGCGGATCACGTGGTAAGATTCACCAGGCCTTCTCCCTCCGTTTTTGCATACTGCAAGCGATCAAAAACTGGAGCCGGGGAAGGCCTGGGAACGAGGCTAACGGAGAGGTACACGGAAACATTGCACGTGAAGAAAATGGCTGACTTAGTCGCGGTGCAGTACGTAACGCTTTTAACTTTTGAACTAAGCATTTTTAGAGAAAAAGGCTGTTTAATTTTAATGCATTTTCCGCGCTGTGCCCGCTGATACCTCTCGTTGGACGCCTAAAGGCGCGAGAAGGCAGAATAGAGAAAACGGACACACACACACACACACACACACACACACACACACACACAGACACACAGGACAACTACTGTAACCCTCGCGCAGGCGCGCCGAGGGTTAATAGAGTGTGATGAAGCACTATTGGATGAAGTTTAAACAGTTAACGGTGGGAGTCGGCCCGGCACGCGCTAGCGGATGTGTCTCGCCACGGTATGGCCCGCGCCGCGCGCGTAGTGTCGCTGAGCAGTGAACGCGGCATCCCATTCAGCCGGCTCCATTGTCTAGAGGACGCGGCGCATGCGCCCTCTCCATGGATCCACGTGCTGTTTGCGCGCGGACTTGAGGTATTGCAGCAGCTGCCGTCGAGTGCATGTGGGACAACTTTCTCTGCTGAGATTTTAGCCCTCCGTCCCCCCCTCTTTCCACAGAGCATAGGTTAGTGAGTTCCATCTTATGATGTGATAGCCTGGGCTGGCATGTGGCCCCCCTTACTGATCACCAACGGGGGCCCCTCATGTATTTTCCCCCCAAAACCCTAAGGGAAAAAGTACGGTCACGTGACCCACCTGGCCGTCTGTGCGCAGTTGAGCAGTACACAGAAGTACGCAGCCTGCTTGTGGTGACCATAATTAAAGCGGTTTACATAGCCGTGACAGATCCTGATAAGCAGCTCGTATGAATATGCAAAATCCAAGGTGACCTGAGTACAAGCTTAAGGCTAAGGAGGAGGCTGTAGCTAAGCCTCCTGTAAAAACAATAATTTGAAGGCAAACTCAGTAACATGTTCAAACAATCCTATTTACATACTCTTTTTATTTCCCCTCCCCACCCCTCCTCCCTTTCTCCTCCCCCTCCCTTCCCCTTCTCCCTTCACTCCCCCCTCTCTACCTAACCCCCTCCCTCCCCCCTTCCCCTCTCTTAGGGTATACTACATACACACAACATTTTACAGAGGGCAAACAAACCCACATGTAATGACATTCATGAAGGTTTTCATAAATGAAGGGCTGAGAAGCATAGTGGTCTAACCCACAAATGTTGAGTTAGCCCCCCCTAACATGGGAATACTCTTAAAATGCATTTCAGAAGATGCTGAACATTTAGGAATTTGAAATTTCTGACCACATGTTCATATAGTATGTACGTTTTTTATTGCATTTGTGTGCAATTCATGCAATTTCCAGTACTTCATTTTGGATTAGACCACTATGCTTCTCAGCCCTTCAAATGTAGCTGGACTGCAAATAGCTTATCACACAGAGCTGGCTGTTGCTAGTCTTTACATGGCTATTAATGAGATCCATGACCCCAAAATGCATCCAACCCTATTTCATGACCTTATAATGATATTCATAACCTACCTGCCAAGGGATACCGTCCATGAAGTGTAAGAGGGAATCTCAGGCCTAGACTCAAATTTAGCTTGTCAGCTACCTTCTGACTCCAGATATTGGCTCTTTACCCCATTCACCAATTAATTGCTGAATTCTAGTCTCTAGAAGTTTTTTAAACTATGGATATTTGCTTTGATCTGTATTTTGACTTCTCTTATAATTATATAGTAATGTAGTAAGTCAAAACTCTCAGGTCACAGGGTGCATGTTGTAGTGTGTTTTAGACTTGAAAAGGTGTTTTTCTGAATCTTTACATTGCTAGGAAGTGCAAAGCATAGTGCGTCCTAATGCAATTCGTAATATGCAACATGGCTTCATTTACATGTAGTTACTATACTGCTTTGAGGTCATGAAGTCACTCAAGATTGTTTGCGTGATGCTGAAAACCACTGTATTGGGAACTAGGGAACTAGGGTTCTTAATGTAATCACAGTAGAATGTATTCATAGTGAAGCTGTGTATGGGGTAACTTGGTGACTCCAGTAGGGTTAGCTTGGTATCATTCCAAGATCTGGTCATTCCACTTTGCCTTATGCATGTATGCAGATACTGTATGCAACCCAAATGGTGACAAGCATGTACAGAAGAAATGCATATACACATGCCTAACCTTGATCCAAAGCCATTTAGTTACAGAATCTATGCAATAGTATTTTGTGGGGGTTGAGACAACTAATTAGGCCAATGCTGCACTTCTTTTGATTTAAGGATATCATAAACAACATGACTCTACAATTATGACATAATTATGGTGGTTGTATGTATAACACTATAATAAACATTCATGCCTGGAGACAAACATGCCAAATTTGAATAAACACTTAGTGCGAGAAATGTTTTTTTAATTACTGCATGGAAACAAGTAATAGGTATGGTGCATGCATGGGTTTACATCAGTGCTTCACCAATCTTGTTTTTACCAAGACAACATGTGCCTGTGCAAGTGGAAAACGTTGAAGTGTGGAAACGGAAGTACAGAAACGGAAGTACGGAAACAAAAGTACGGAAGTGAGAAGAAAGCCACCTATCAGTGTCTAATGCCTTACTGACTCATGACTGTGCCTTGTAGCCAAAGGGTGACTGTCTTTAGGTGATGTGAGAGCCGGGTATTGGGGAACTCTGACTCCAGCGAGCACTAACACAGTCATTTAGAGTACAGTGACTGTTGAGCCATTGGAAGAGTCTCAGCGAGAAACTATGACAACATTCGCATCCGTATCACTGTCATGCATGAGAGCATCAGGAGCATAGAGCCTGCATGGTTGGCCCACTCGCTGTTGTCTTGGGTTCAGTCTAGACACTTAAACTCACTGTGGCATTGTGATAGCAACGCTTACTGCCATCCGAGATCCCAGGATCTGGCTCTCACATTGCTGGGAGTCAGTACGTCACTGTTTGGCTACAAGGCCTCAACACACACAGTTGTGGGTGATAGGTGACTTTTTTCCTCACATCCATACTTCCGTTTCCGTACTTCGGTTTCTGCACTTCAGCGTTTTCCATGTGCCTCCCTTCAAGAAACAGTCTGGTGTACCAAAATGTGGTAAGGCCAATGAGATTGAGTTATCATGTAACGCTTCCCTTACAATAGCTCAGGTACACAAATTATTTGCATGACTTTGTTTGGTTATACTACCTTACTCACTTGCAGGACGACTATCAATAAGCAACATGCTGTAGCTGCTTGCAGAAGCAGTGCAGACAGGGGACATTTTGCTATAGTAGCAATGATGCATTTTACTGTCACAACAGCCTATTGCAGCTGGTTTACGTGTGCCACATTGTATGTATACATGCATCTAAAACTAAAACAGCAGTCAAATTGGGAATACACCATACACAAGCAATATAGACTGTACCTCCAATGAATAGTTCTGCAGCACAGAAAAAGCACCATATTTATATACCACAGGGCAGTTTGGAGATGCAATTAGGGGTCAGTTACAGTGAAGCCGACGATTGTTCTCGGACTGCGCTCTCGGACTCAGGTAATTGTGGCTACTATACAAAAGCTGGAAAAACTTTTGGTTTGCAGATCATGATCTAAGCTGACTGCAACATTACAACTTACGGCAACAACTTGAACTGCATGATTGGTACCCTGTGCAGCAACGGCTATGGCGAGAGGAAACTGTCCGAGTGCGAGTCACAGTAACGTATCTGTATCTGGTTCTGAGGGGACAGAGTCCGGCACACCGCATCTATCGGCAAGTCTCATCACAAGAATGTTAAATTTTTTTTTTTTTGCGTACCTGTAACATCTTGACAACCAAAGGAAGCCACAACTGTAGGACGACCTATACGATTGTCTTGTACTCGTTGTATACGTTGTTTCCCGGCTGGTATAATAGTAGCAAACACTACATGCAAAGGCAACGCAAACACATTTTATGATGACGCGGTACACGATTTATCATGGCGTATAGCTTACCTTCGTGCTTCGCATGTCTGAAGTATGACAAGTAGGACGACGATAACGGGTACCGTCTTGGCTAGCGCAAAACCATGAGCAACAGCCATCATCAGGAACAATTGCATGGAAAGCCAGACTACTTGCTGCTGTTCGGCTAGATCAAATCACAGATAACGACGTCTACTGTCATGGGAATTTGACTCCTCGCGCATCAGTCTAACTGAAGGCTGCATGAGCGCTGCTACCACACCGGGTGTGCCTTGCGCATGCACTTGCGTGGGCGGGGGGGGCTCAAAGCGCAGGACGTACGTACGCATAACCTAGCTCCAGTTTTTGATCGCTTGCACACTGCAAGCGATCAAAATCAAAACTAGATTGGCAAAACCATCTTTCTTGTAGGTGCATGATAGGGTGTCCAACCTGAAATACGAAAGTGTGCGCATTGGTTCCAAAACAGTGGCTTTCATAAGAGCCAACCCAGGTAAGAAAGAAACCACAGACGGATTGGGTTTGCATGTCATTCCTTTTGGGATCAGTGCACTTTTCCGGAAGTGGTAAATTCCGAAAAATGGCACGTGACCAAAATTTAAGTTCGTCGTAACCGGTAAAATTATTTCGTTCCTAGACCACTGACCACTGCCAGCGAGGCTACTTTAAACATGGCAGTGAGTTATACATTAGGTCTGTGAGGGTAACTTTCTTGGGAGATAACTAGGCCCATGGCTTGATATTGGGTCACGTACCATTTTGCGGGACTTACCACTTCCGGAAAAGTGCACTGTTTCCGAATAAAATTGACATTCGAACCGATCCTTCTGTGGTTTCTTTCTTGCCTGGGCTAGCTCTTATAAAAACCACTGTTTTGGAATCAATGCGCACACTTTCATTTTTCAGGTTGGATACCCTATGCATGAGCAAGAAACTCTTGGTTCTTTGACATACTTTAACTACAAGAAAGAAAAGGCTTCACTACCTTTGCACAGCAACCTCTGAGATTCAAGTTAGCAACAGTGAAACTCCTACACTCTAGCAAGGTTTTGGTGAAACTAGGTTGCTAAATTGTCATCATGATGGTATCACCCATACTCTAACTGTTCAGCCACGTAAATCAGTTTCGGTGTGGTTCACATGCAATATACGCTTGGAGGTGAAGTTTTAGTGTGTGATTGTAATCATCAGTGAGCTCTTCAGGTGTATGTATAATCTATGGCTTTACAGGAAGACTGCATGTTGAGCATAGTCTAGCATGAGCATCTATATAATAATAGCTGTCTACAGGCCTCACAACAGTGCCAATCCTCTGCCGCAGATCAACATCATGCACTAGCTATGCCTCAGTCTCACTCAGGCACACCATCACCTTTACCCTCCAACTTCCCTGCTCTCTCTGTGCTATGTCTATGTCTATGTCTACATGCACAAAACTCAGTAGCTAGGCAACAGCCAAAAAACTAGTATTGGTCATGTACATGGTGGTCCTACTAAGTGTCTACTCACTTAACAAAAAAACTCTCACCACAAGGTAAGTAGACACTTAATATAGGACCACAAGATCCATGAGTGATTGAAGCTTGATAAGAACCAGCTTTTCCTTTAGGGTGTTGTACATGTTGGGCAGATGTAACTTCACAATCTAAAGGCAAATGAAAATTCTGCCCATGAGTGCAATGTCAACACCTAATAGGGGGTAATTACCTATCCTCTTTCCTTGGCCTTCACATGTTCAGTGCTTTGCAGTACGAAATTAAACACGCGAAGGTCTGGGAATAAGGCTTGTATCCAGCCGCCTGCAGTACTACTAATGACCAATCAAATGCGGATTTCACTTTTTGCACAGCTGAGCCATGCAAAAAGTGAAATCCGCATTTGATTGGTCGATAGCCGTGCAATTTGGGATAAATCTGCACAGTTGGTATATAGCCTTACAATACATACTTTAAATACCTACATGATTAGGCACACAACACTATATCTTCCAAGACTCCAATATTCATTCTGTCTAAGTGCAGTACTTGGCCATGTCCCTAGATGGCAGACTTATCTGCAGATACAAAAGAAAGCAGAATTGCAATGCATGCAGCAAAACGTAGTTGGACCAAGTAACATATTTCACTGTTCCACATTTGCTAGTTACATTTGTTATCTTTCTGTGAATAGAGGATAAAATTAGCTACAACTGTCAACTCATAGGGTGTTAACTTGAATAGCTGCACTAGCTCCACAAACCCTGGCCAGTTTAATCAGCCAGATGACAAGGGCAGGAATGCTGTCTCCATCACTTGCTCCTGGTTTGACTAGCTAGATCTAAGATGCATCTGCAACTTGACAGAAGCTGCAAGCCCTTATTTTTTTGGTGTATGAGTGTGAAAGATCTGCCGGATGTAAATTGGACTGTGGAGGTTGCTGACAGTTTCTGCTACGAAATTCAGCAGCTTGATCAATGAAGAAAGTAAAGACTTTTGCCTGCATCTGGAAATTTGTTACTGAGACAAAATGCTTCTTCACTGCGTACTGACTATTATAGCTACTTGTGTGTGTGTGAAATATAGGCAAAGCCAACAGTAATAGTATTTTAGAGTGGTAGCTAGTAAATATGAAAACTGCTACCTGTCTCTTGTGATCATGCCAGTTGATGGTTTGATTGACAAGGGCATACTCCTTGCTGGCCAAAGCTATCCAAATGATATTCATAACAGCGAAAAATTGCGTAACCCTTTTCGGGGCGGAAGTGCCATATTGAATGCGGCACCGTTGTACGTGTCTTGCAAAAACCCGCACCCACAGTCGAAATTTCGGCCAATAGCCTTACAACGCACATCAAATTGAAGCGCTTTCGTTCTTCTTTTCAATTCTGCTGGTAGGAACCGCATTTTTAAGAAAAATTCTACCTTTTTTTGGTGTTTTAGCCGCTTTGTACAAATTTCACTGGACTTCTAAGGTATATCCAACCCTTACCATGGGAAATAGGTTTCTTGGGGTGCAGATTTCAATTATTTGGGTTGTATTTGCCGTCAAAACAGTCACACTGCCGTGGCAACCAGCAAAAGCTCAGGACATTGCAAGCGAGTGTCACTCCAGTACAGTCATTTGCTGCTGAAACTTACATTATTCCCATTAGGATTACCAAAGGACCTCAGCTGATCTCCGAAACAAACATTCCACTCCTGATACCTGAGTGGTGGAGGCTGTGTACTGACATAAGAACTGCACATGCTTGTGTGTGTGGCAACGAGTCTGTTCATGTATAATAGAGCTAAAGAGAGTATGAAATCCACAGCTGTAGCTGCTGGGAGATAAAGTGGGCCCACAGAATGATGAAGGAAAGAAGGGAGTGTTTGCAGTTGCAAAGAAGATGGACTATTAAGAGGTGCACAAACAAGAATGTGATGGTGAATCACCAGTGACTGGGTTGAAGGGAATAGGTGGACAAGCCGTACGGCCCTTCCTAGAGACCCCAGGCACTAAGGTGCAGATTATGATGACCATGCATGTTGGTGACTCCTGTCTGCAGGTTTGGGGACTCACTGGTAGCTACACTTAGACTCATTAGCCAAAAACAAATGTCATTTTTATCATCAGAGTCATCCCCATAGCCAGCTCTTCAAAGAAACAAACTTTAAACATCTACCATAATATGCAATGATACTACTGCTGTGAGCTGTTGTGCTCCAAAAAAAAGGCTAGGATATCATGGCACAGGACTCATTTAGATCCCCAGAAAATTTAAAACTAGATGAGGTGTTGTATGTACTTGATCTTTAAATGATGTTGCGCAGTGCCACCCTCTCCATTGAATTTTGTTGTAAAAAGTGGGTATGGTACCATTTGACTTCGGAAAGCCATATCACGGCTTGGGGGTAAAATATAGGTAACCCAGGCAATATGCATATCGTTCAATTGCTCTAAGGCTCCTCTTTAAACTTGTAGGCTAACTTTTTTCAATTACAAAATTTTGTTTTTTGTTTGGACTCGCTACTATAGGACACTTACAGTAAGAAATATTTGTCTATAAGGTGAGCATAACATACTGGAGCTGTTGTACAGATGAGCAAGCAGCACTAGCGATTCTAGGGTGAATAAGCAGGGTGGGTGGGGGTGGGGGCACAACGTACCTTAAAGAGGTCCGGGCATGCTCCCCCGGGAATTTTTTGACGTGAGAAATGATCTGAGGTCACTTTCACGTACTACATGATACAAGGCGAGTTGGTCTGCACTCGTGAAGAAATGCGTGTGCTGCGCGCGTACGCCGTGCTATGCCAATGGCGAGTCGCGTAAATGACGTTTTCGGACTTTCGCGCGAAATAGCAAAAAAAATTTAGCGTGTATGATATATAAAACACACATACACTAGCTCACACTCAATTCTTGGTCATCTCAGGCCTTTGCTAGTAAACACATCACTTTACCCGACACTCACGACCAATCTAGCCACATGAGTCTAGACATTAGACATGACGTGACGTACGCGTAACTGGAAACGGGTGGGGCAAAATAGCCAGTGGCAAGCAGCTCATCCAAGTAACAAAGAAGAGTATAGGTCTAGCTAGCCAAAGATCTTCAGGAGAATTCCACACTGCTCTACTAACCATGACTCTGAGCTATAGTCGTCAAAATATGATAAAATCATGTTATTGATATTCAGGAACCAGACTTGGGGAAGGTATGAATGTTGACGGACTGCAAGCACCAGGTTACTTCTGTTCATTTTGTGCATGTTAGTGTAGATACCCGGCTACGGCGTGCTATGATGAAAGCAAAGGCCCTCACAATTCACAGGCTACACTACAGTTACAGGGGAAGACCTGGGAATGAGACTGTTGTTACGTGAGATCATAGATAATAGAGCTCTATTATCTATGGTGAGATGTATGCAAGTGGGGAAAGGTAGTGTATATGGAACGCTAACCACCTCACGCTCGCCCCACAATGCCCCTAGTATACATTCATTTATGAGCAAATCGAGCATGAGCCAGTCGGTAATTAACTAAGGGGTGTGCGCGCGGCGCGATTTGGATATTCATCGTATGCTGACCACACCCCGTTTTGCATTGCTCGAAGCAGTTTAGTCTTGCAAACATGAAGCTGTTCGTCGTCGCTCTACTTTTCGCGTGTCAGCTGCATAGCTGCAGAATGCAGTGAGTGATTGACGTTTAACAAGATACTTTGTTTAGACCAAGACACGTCATGATAGGGTTTGTTCGATGATTATTTTGTGCGCGTATCATTTATGCATGTGAAAATCAATAGGCTACGTGCACATGCGATTCAAATTTCAGCAATGTCTGTTGTGTATGTGTACTCAGTGATACCATTGAAGTCATTTTCAGGGCGGATATAGTAAATACTGTCTAGCCATAATGCTTACTTGAGCACAACACAATACCAGCCAGAAGCTGTAGCTAGCTACACAAATTATGCATAGAGTGGCTTTTGCATGCTGACATGTTGAAATGTCACTATGATCAATCAAAGTCTTCATATTAGATACTCTGACATGAAGACCTTCTAAAAACAACTATATGTGACAAGGTTGTTTACAGGTTTGTTGACTTGCCTGATGCAGCCTTATAGCAATTTGTACTAGTTACTCCACTAGATACACACACTCACAACGTCATGCAGACTCACACAAACGCATTGTATTTCTCACACATCTTAGCCATCTGGAATTGTTTACAATACTAACTATGTAAGAGAAGTCTTGTTACTTTAATAATTTGTGTACATGTTTTTATTTGCTTCTACTGCTTAATGATCCATTACAAGAAAATGAGTATGTGTTCATGCAGGCATTATTGAAGTTGAGATGTGTTTATGTCATTTTGTAAAGTGGTGAGCTACTCATTCTTGGTAGTCACTATGAAGTGGTTGTTTCCATGGTAACCAGTGGCGTCTGATCTCACTGTGTTCTATCGTGGTCCATCTGGTGTATGCAACCACAAAACCATGTATGTATTGACTCACAACATCTTTGAGATAGGTTGGCTACCAAAGCCATGCATGTGTGGCTGCTCTTTATGATGAAACATGAGTGGTTGTATACACTGTTAGTGTATAAATTCATCATAATTACTATACTCTATACATAGGTCCTGCAGAAACTATGCACTTCGGCTGGTTGGTGGACAAACAAACTATGAGGGGCGTGTGGAGATCTGCGTGAATGGACGGTGGGGTACAATATGCGATGACCTCTGGGACCAAACAGATGCAAATGTTGTCTGTAGACAGCTTGGATACTCATCAAGGAGTGAGCATGGGCTTGCATGCATGATTAGTACAAGAGCATGGTGGGTATCAATCTTCTCTGGATTCATGGTGTTAGTGAGCACTTTCATCAAGGAGTGAGCATGGGCTTGCATGCATGATTAGTACAAGAGCATGGTGGGTATCAATCTTCTCTGGATTCATGGTGTTAGTGAGCACTTTCATCAAGGAGTGAGCATGGGCTTGCATGCATGATTAGTACAAGAGCATGGTGGGTATCAATCTTCTCTGGATTCATGGTGTTAGTGAGCACTTTCATCAAGGAGTGAGCATGGGCTTGCATGCATGATTAGTACAAGAGCATGGTGGGTATCAATCTTCTCTGGATTCATGGTGTTAGTGAGCACTTTCATCAAGGAGTGAGCATGGGCTTGCATGCATGATTAGTACAAGATCATGGTGGGTATCAATCTTCTCTGGATTCATGGTGTTAGTGAGCACTTGCAATAAGTGGAGGGGTAGGAGGGAGGAGCACTTTACCTGGGTATTGAGTCAGGTACTCTACTGATAGCTGCAGACACTTCATTAAAACCACTAGTAGTCATGTGATGGTATGCACAATGATGCAGGGAAAATGCATCAATTAGAGTAATACAAAATACATGTACGCATACTATATACTGATGGAGAAAGTGCCTCCACCACTCTTAAAATCACCAGTGTTAGTGAATAGTTTCTGAAAGTGTGATTCTCTTGTCAGTATAACATACTTGTGATACCCATACACAGATGCTGTTGCACACTTCAGTGCTCGCTATGGTCAAGGAACTGGACCAATATTTCTAGACAATGTTCACTGCACTGGGACAGAGTTGATGCTCATCAACTGCTCTCACCCTCCTGTGGGTACACACAACTGCTATCATTTTGAAGATGCTGGTGTTCGCTGCCAGCCAACATGTAATGACCACTAAATTACCAATTTTTTTTTTTTTTTTCGCATGACCCTAGATAGACGTTTAATCTTTTGGAAAAGAACAGCTTGTTCTCCAGACTGGCTTCAAGTAACAACTGGAAAATCACACCATGTGGTTTGCCCGATTGGTTGTTCATTGCACAGATGCATGAATTGGTGTAGTACAAGTGAAGCACATCAGCAATTTTGTATTTGTATTGTAATATTGGAAAGTGGGTATATTGTCCACAAATATTAAATTCTCAGCTGAAAACTGTAGTGCTCGATAGAGTTCACCAAAAGCTTTCTTTTCATTGAAGTTTGGCAATGACTAGAATGCTCACTTTATGAAAGGGGTTTTGAACAAGAATCTCTACTTTAAAGGATCCATCTCTAAAAAGCACCAATAAGCTAAGCATGTGCACTCTTAATAGTAAAACTGGGGACTAGCTCAATTGTGGTGATGCTGAGTCATTAATCATGTGATTCACTGTCATCTATGATGCTACTACATGTAACAATATAGTGTAGCAAATATATTGTTACTCAAACCTCATCAGTATTACTGGTGCTGATTTAGGTGTATGTGTACAAGGAGAGCTAAGACATTGTGTTGACTATGTATAGCTATATGGATTTATTTATGTGACATAATTTTGTGTCATAGTCTGCAGTGATGGTGATGTCAGGCTGGTAGGAGGCTCAGTGTCTAACGAGGGAAGAGTGGAGATCTGCTTCAATGAAACATGGGGAACAGTGTGTGATGACTTCTGGGACACAAGTGATGCCACTGTAGTGTGCAGACAGTTGGGGTTCTCCAGACATAGTGAGTGCCAGACCAATCAGAGTAGGGTAGTTCCTAGACTACTACCATCATTATTCTAAAAAATAGTTAAGTTGTGATCTTACGTTAGATTGGATTCATCATAAATTCCTGGAATTGAATTTCTAGTATTAGAATACTGTACTTAGAGAACTAGGTATACACACGCACATAGTGTGCTTCACACAGAGCATGTGGACGACTTATCATGTGACAGTAAGTGGGAAGATACTGAAGTGCTGTCAAGCATCTGGAGACAAATTTGAGGGGTGAGAATCAAACTGTGTCTATGGATAAACACCATCTATCCTCTGCTTTAATGCCAGAACTCCAGTGGCTCAGTTGGTATAAGAGCTTCTGACTGGCATTCAGAAGACCCAGGTTTGAATCTTGGCTGGGTCTCAGTGTCCTTTTTTCTCCAACAAACAACTCTGCATTAAAACCTTCTTCTCATCTGCATGTAACTTTAGCATTCAACTATCCCATTTCACTTTTTTTTAGACGCTACCGATTTTAGTCAAGCAAGATTTGGTGTTGGAAGTGGTCCCATATATCTGGATAATGTGGCCTGCACTGGATCGGAGTTGGCGCTGTCGAATTGTCCGTACGATAGTCACACAGCTGATTGTACCCACCACGAGGATGCTGGTGTGCGATGTAATTGTAAGTACTCATTACAAGCAAGCAGTGTTAGGTGCTCACACTTCTGATAACATATGGTGTAAAGTGAACTATTGCTAACAGCAGCTGTACATGTGAGATTATATCTCAAGCTAAACGATATTGAACGTTCTGTATATGGTATGGTATCTTTTTAAATTAGTGCACTGTCAAGATGGGGAAATCAGGTTGGCTGGTAATGGACGTGCAACAGAGCGGGAGGGAAGGGTGGAAGTATGCTTCAATGATGAGTGGGGGACTGTGTGTGATGACTTCTGGGATAAACCTGATGCCAGAGTGGTCTGCAGACAACTGGGATATTCGCAGTACAGTAAGTCACTATCAAATGTCCAACTAGAAATGTATATTATCAATTGTTGCCTTTAAAGATGCCACAGCGTACAGATGGGCTACACATGGTGAAGGAGTAGGCCAGATTTACCTGGATGATGTGAGATGTAATGGCTCAGAGAAAAGGCTGGTAGACTGTGGGCATACTTCTGCTCACAACTGTGTTCACCTTGAGGATGCTGGTGTCCGCTGCAGTAATAAAAGTAAGCGCAAAGCTTCATTGCTGATAAGCTGGGGTTTGATTTCATTGGGTACATTGGACTAATGATATAAATTAAACATCTGTTCATCAACAGCTTACTTGTACTTATGCAGTGAACATGTCCCATACAGTCCCATAACAATTTAGGATGTATTCATTACTATAGCTACTAGACAAGCATGGGATTATACATTGTTTTTTTCTGAACAGTTTGCAGTAATGGAGACGTCCGACTGGTTGGAGGACAGTTCCAGTTCGAGGGAAGGGTAGAAGTTTGCTGGAATGAGACTTGGGGCACCGTGTGTGATGGGTTGTGGTCACTCAATGATGCTCAAGTGGCTTGTAGACAGCTTGGTTTTCCCAACAATGCAGGTGAGCAAAGTGGGTGTCCTTAGCTACTTATACGTACACTTTCACACCAGGTACATGTAACCATGTCAGCTTTTATTATTTGTAAAGCATCATAGAAGAGCTGGTTAGCTATCAGTTTACTATCTTCCTCTTCCTGTTTATGACTTACAAGGCAGTTTACATAAGATGATATTATAACTACATACACAGCTGTTACTACTTTCATGAATGCGCACTTTGGCCGAGGGACAGGTCCCATCCTCCTTGATGACCTGGTCTGCATGGGAAATGAGTCTAGACTTGTTGACTGCAGACGCGATGGTATTGGCCAATTTGACAGCTGCACACATGCTAATGATACTGGTGTTAGGTGCAGAGAACGTGAGTACAAACGACTTTGTTTGTGTGTGTGTGTGTGTGTGTGTGTGTGTGTGTGTGTGTGTGTGTGTGTGTGTGTGTGTGTGTGTGTGTGTGTGTGTGTGTGTGTGTGTGTGCGTGTGCGTGCGTGCGTGCGTGCGTGCGTGCGTTGTATCTAGAATGATAGTTCTTTTACCCTTTGCCACACAAATAGTTTATTTGCAGTGTAAGCACTTGTACACTTTGCAATGTAAAGTTTCTCCACTGGGTGCTAGCCATGAAAAGTATTCTCAGAAACAAATTGACACTCACTGATGTTTCAACTGTGACATCTGTCTAGTTGATACAGTTACTGTTGCCATAAGTTTGCACAATGCTTGCTTGTTACATAGTATTGTAACTAGTAATCTGTCACCTATACTAACACTTCAACATGGGAAGTTTATGGCAGACCTTCTGCTGCATGCATACCGATCATGGGATACACACCACACTGTCTCATACTACATGCTCAGCAATTGATTATGGTTTTCTGATAGTGCTACAAACATATTCATGACATACTCAGTTCCAGCTTGATAAGTTAATACAAGACTCTGGCCTGTTATGTAACCCCTTGTGCACTCAGTTCCAGCTTGATAAGTTAGTGCAAGACTCTGGCCTGTTATGTAACCCCTTGTGCACTATATACAACTTTGAATATTTAGTAGCCATTACCATGGTAACACATTATTCTTTGTTCATTGAGATTCATGGAGAGTCTAGGAGCTAGTTAGTTAGTTAATGAGGACAGGGATGATGGCTACTAAGTATGTTAAATTTTCTTTCCCACATACTATTCACGGTTTCACTGCCTTCGTAGTATATGCAAGAAGATCTAACATGTGTATAGTATACAGTACAAACATGCTGTCCCCAAGTCTTCTATTGGGCGAAAAATTAGAAAGGATTGTGATAATTATTGGTTTAGATTATGAGCTCCAAAGCATATGATGGTTTCCGCTATTTTATGACAGCGAATTGCACTAATGGAGATCTCAGGCTGGTGGGAGGTCTCTCCCAGTACGAGGGAAGAGTGGAGGTTTGCTGGAGTGAAACCTGGGGTACGGTGTGCGACGACTTTTGGAGTTCTAATGATGCACGAGTTGTGTGTAGACAGCTGGGATACCTCAGTCAGCTTGGCAGTAAGTCACTAACACATAGGTTTGTGGGAAGTGAAATGCACACAAGATATACTATGTAGCTTGCTACTCATTTGCATTAATTGAACACTGTGAAATGCTGAATCATATTAAAGTATTATTACTGAACAATAAAACTAGCTAGGTAGGGAGTGACGAAAATGTTACTTAAATACCTCATGCTTTTTATATTCTGTGCTGCAGGTGTTCAAGTTTTCCACCGTGCTCACTTTGGTGAAGGGAGTGGCCCCATACTCCTGGATGATTTGTACTGTGACGGCTCTGAGACAAGACTTGTCAACTGTTCTCATCGCACTATCGGCCAGCACAACTGTTTCCACTATGAAGATGCAGGAGTTAGATGTGCGTAACTGAACATTTCACTTCCATTTTAGACGCTGAAATGCAGGCCTCTGATTGGTCTCAACTCTTTTACATTCCTGTACAGGTGGTCAATGTGTAGAGGAAAGCATGAGGCTAGTTGGTGGCTCCTCTTCGTCTGAGGGACGTGTGGAGATATGTCTCTCTGGTCGCTGGGGCACTGTGTGTGATGATGGATGGGATAACAGAGATGCTAAGGTGGTCTGCAAGCAACTGGGATATCCGACTCAAAGTTAGATCCGTGATAAACAGGATTTTGAGCAAGAAAAATGCTAATTATTAATTAAATAATTCATATTTCTCAGATGCTCGGGCTCTTCATAATGCCAGTTATGGGCAGGGAACAACACCAATCATTATGAGCAATGTCCAGTGTGGGGGGAGCGAGACAAGACTAGCTAGTTGTACTTATCAGAATGCCAACAATCTCCGAAGTTGTTCTCACAGTGAAGATGCTGGTGTCCACTGCCTGCAACGTGAGTACTGTTATGCATATACTTTAATGACTGCATGGATGAAATGCATTACGTCTTCCCTGCAGCTGCCCCACGGAGCATTAGAATCATCGCACAAAGTTCAACAACTTTGAACATTTCCTGGGCTGCACCTGCTGGGACACACAGATATATTCTGAGATATAATATCTCATGTTCGGGTTCAGGTGTATCATGGTCACATCAAACAGCAGACAACATGACATTTTCTACGATTGTGACTGGTCTACACCCTTACACACAATACTCCTGCTGCATTTCAGCCATCACCTCCACAGTTGAGGGAGCAAGAGCCTGTATGATTAGCTCACACACCAATGAGTCAGGTAGGAAGTCAAATAAGTAAATGTCTATGACTCTATGTCCATTTATTAATTATTGTGCTACTTCTACGTACCCTCTTTAGCACCCACTGCTGCTCCACAGAACGTAACAGGATTTGCAACTGGTTCTAGATCACTGTCTCTCTACTGGAGCCCCCTACCTTCCCAACACTGGAATGGGAGAGTCCGATACTACCGTGTCAATATTACAGATGTGTTCACGAATGTAGTAAGATGGTTCATACCACATAGGACTCAACTGACAGTTTCTTTCCTCCATCCTTACTCTACATATCGGTGCACAGTAGCAGCAGTCACTGTGGCTCAGGGTCCTCAGAGTACACCCATCATGATACAGACCTATCAGGATGGTACTACCTTTGTTTCCTAGCTGTTTGCAGTAATGCTGTCACATTTGTGTACATGTAGCATATTGTGACTATTAAGTTTTCCCATTTGATCTGGTTGCATAGTGTATATATCTTTCTCTCCTCTCCAGTGCCCAGTGGTCCACCACGGGACGTCACCGCTGTACCCAGTACTCCGTATTCAATCATGCTTTCCTGGAGTCTGCCCCGCTCAACTTACCGCAATGGAATCATCACTGGCTATACAGTGAGGGTGACAGCAGCAAGCCGCACAATCTTTCAGGGTTCTACTACAGCTACCTCTTACACTGTGAGCTCACTGTCTCCATACACTCGCTACAACTGTTCAGTCGCTGCAAAGACTGTGAACGGGACTGGTCCATTCAGCCGCATAGTTTTAGCATGGACACAAGAGGCTTGTAAGTGACATGAATGCTGTAATGATCAAAATTAAGAAATAATGACTTCACTCTTTTCTATTTTTCTACCAGCTCCATCTGGCCCTCCTCGCCATGTCTCAAGATCACTGCTCAACTCTACCACACTGTACCTCTCATGGCAACCTCCACTGAGGCAGCACCGAAATGGTGTCATTCGAGAGTATAGAGTGAACATTACAGAGGTGGAGAGTGGCAGACACTTTCAGAACACCACAACCACCACCTCCATCACCATACCTTTCTTGCACCCATACTACAACTACTTGTGTTCTGTTGCTGCCTACACTGTTGGGGTTGGCCCCTACAGTAGTACACTCAGGGTGCAGATGCCTGAGGATGGTAAGAAACTTGATGTTGTATAGCTACCTGTTGTTTTTGAGATGGTCATTTTCCCATAACCTGCTTCCGGTTGAGTAAACTAAGACTCACTTATTGAGCTAGTTCTGTTATTCTCTCTGTAGTTCCGAGTGGTCCTCCACACAATCTCCATGGTGCTGTGATTGCAGCTGACTCTATCACCCTGACTTGGGGTCTTCCCTTGCTGGAGGATCAAAATGGAGTCATCACAGGCTACATTGTATTAGTGACCCCAGCTAACAGTGGACAGTCGTATCAAGTCAACAGCAACACAACAAACCTAAATCTCACATCTCTCACCCCCAACAATCTTTATACTTTTGCTGTTGCAGCTCAAACTAGAAGAGGTCGTGGTCCCTACAGTAATTCAATCACACTACATACCAGTACAGATGGTAAGACCACAAATTTTAAACCCCCGTATCCAAAGGACAATTAGTGCATATGCCTCTTGCTATGTGCTGCTATATAAGTGACACCACTGACCTGCAAAAGATATATGCATGGTTGCAACTATATATATATATATATATATATACTTATATGTATAATCACCATGCAATATTATTTGTTTGTTTGTGTGTGATGTGAATTACTCCCTCTTTACAGTGCCCACTGCTCCGCCCCAGTCTTTCACTGTCACAGTGATCGGTCCACGATCCCTCCGTCTCTCCTGGACACCTCCACCCTCTGACCAGCAGAATGGAGAGATCCTTGGATACACTGTGATAGTAGCCAATGTGGAGACAGGGAGGGAAGAGGAATCGAACACCACCTCCACCTCTTACTCAGCATCATCGCTGCATCCTTACTATACTTACCAATGTAAAGTGGCAGCATTCACTTCCGTTGGTTTGGGTCCCTTCAGCAGTGTGGTCTCTCAGAGGACAAGACAGGCTGGTAAGTTCCTGGAATTTGTATCTTAGTGAGCTTCAGATAATAAAAAGTTTCCATTTTTCAGTTAAACTTCATGTTGATCCATGGGAATACCACAAGGAATACCATAAGTGTCAGGCATAGGTAGAAACATTGCATAATAAATTTTCCTGTGGGAATATATCCTGGTAGCAGTTTGAACTTTGACCCCCAATGTGTGTGAGTAGTCACAATAGGACGGTTGGGGAATATATACTAGTTTGCATGTACATACATGCTGGTTGGGTACACTGTTAAAAACGGTTTGGGTTACTTTAACCATATTTTGGTCATCTCAGTTGCATTCCTTTTGTGTGCATGACACGTAAAGTTCAAGGAGTGCTTACAATTTCCATCAGAGTGTACTTGAGAAGCTTCCCTCTTTAGTTAAATTAGTATCTCCTTTCAGAAAGCCTATAAATCTGCATATCGGTGTTGTTTCTTTGATCTTACACATCTGCCCCTGGAGGATACTTTTGTGTTCACATCTTATTGATTTTGTTCTCCTTTAGCTCCCAGTGGCTTCCCTCAGAACTTTCTTGCAGTGGCAACTTCTCCTCACTCCATTCTTCTGACGTGGATCCTTCCTCTCCCTCAGGACAGAAATGGCATCATCACTGGATACTTTATCAATGCAACACTTGTTGAAACTGGAGAAATGTTGCAGCAATCTTCAAATTCAACCTCCCTCGCCATGAATGCACGCCCATACACCACGTATCTGTTCATCATTGCAGCCATTACTGTTGCTGGAAGAGGTCCCTTCAGTACAGAAATTTCAATTAAGACACCTGAAAGTGGTAAGACAGTACTGTCAGCACAATTGAAGCCCTAGCTATCTCTAGTGGAGCCCTCTTTCTATGTAGTACTCTGACAGTAGCTTCTATAAACCACACACCACTCATGCTTTCTACTATGTAAACCATGCACTATATCTAATCTTTCATTAAATGGCATGGTCTCTCTTTCCCAACACAGCTCCCAGCCACCATCCTCTAAACATAACAGAACAAGTCCTTGGTCCAACTAGCTTCCGTCTGAGCTGGAGCCCACCTCCAGTTGAGCATCACAATGGTGTAATTCGAGGCTACAATGTCAATCTGACGGAAATTGAGACAGGGAGGAAGCTGAGATACAGCACACAGTCAACAGTGATTGTCATTAGAGCTCTGCATCCTTTCTACCTCTACAACTGCACTGTGACTGCTTTCACTGTCAGCGAAGGACCATCCAGTGCTATCATTGGAGTCAGAACTGAAGAAGCAGGTAACAACCTTCTAGTCAATAGCTTTCAGAGCTACCATCTGATGCGTAAGCTCCCTTCCATTACTGTACACATACACACAGCACCATCTGCTGCCCCTGGCAATCTCCAAGTGACTTCTATCAGCCCATACTCTCTACATCTTCGCTGGAGCCCCCCTCCACTTGAGCACAGAAATGGCATCATTCGCAGATATAACATTGTTTTGTCTCAGCTCAATTCAGAAACAAGAGTGCAACAATCTACACTGACAAATAGCATCACAGTCCGTGGCCTCAAAGCCTATACCACCTACAGGTGCAAAGTGGCTGCATACACCACAGCATTAGGCCCTTTCAGTAGTGAAGTCCAGAACAGAACACATGAAGATGGTAAGTATCATCATTGAGTGAAAGATGGTGTGCATCTTGTTCATACTTGGGCACATATCTTTTCACAGTTCCCAGTGGACCACCACAGGGTTTGACTGCAGCTCCAACTAATGCACGGACACTAGTGCTCACCTGGAGGCCACCAGCAGAGGAAAACAGGAATGGGATGATCAGAGGATACACCATCAATGTGACTGGGGTCCTCAGTGGACAGACTCGGCAGTTTGAGACAGAAGAGACACGGCTCACAGTAGAGTCCCTACATCCTTACTACTCCTACAACTGCAGTGTTGCAGCAAGAACAATTGGACTGGGACCATTTACTTACAATGTCACAGCTGAGATGCCAGAAGCTGGTTAGTTGTATTGGCTATCCTGTGTCTCTAGTAATGATCTTTTTGTCAATTCTCTCCCAGCTCCAAGCAGTGCTCCCCGAAATGTTGACACCACCATCGTAAGTCCAACAGTTGCTCGCCTCTCTTGGGATGCTCCTCTTCTAGCTGACCAAAATGGAATCATCCGCCACCATCACATCAATATCACTGAAGTAGACACTGCTAGACAGTGGACCCTTATCTCAGTGACCAGTACATACCTACTGAACTTCTTGCGCCCCCATCACACCTACCTGTACAGCATTGCAGCTGTGACCATCAGTAGGGGACCCTATACCAAACTATTCAATTTCACAACGCCACCAGACAGTAAGTTAGTTTTCATGTATGGAAAAAATTACATGTGTCATTGACGTTGGTGAATGAGATTGATTTCCTCATTGTTATAGTTCCAGGAACTCCTACCAACTTCTCTGTTGCCTATATAAACTCCACTGCTATTGTGCTAAGGTGGCAGCCACCTCCACCTGAACACAGAAACGGTGTGATCACACGATATGTGATCAACATCACAGGACTGTCAGAAGCCAGGCAGGAGCCATATGTTCTGTACACAACAAAGACCAACACTGTGGTGGGTTCGCTGCATCCTTCCTACACCTACACATGCAAGGTTGCTGCAGAGACCAATGTTGGGCCTGGACCTTTCAGCACTACTGTTGCACAGCTTCCTGAAGACAGTATGTGCACCTTGTTTCTATGTTCACAACAAACAGAGAAGAATACAGTCACTAGTTTATGTAACAGATAGTGCATAGTGGCCAGGCCATCTGACTCCAAGGGCAAAGCCTGACGACAAGGATAGCTAAACCCTGTAGCTACCACATATTATGTGTTATGAGCTCTAACCTGATTGGTCCTTGTTGTTTTCAGTAAACATGCAAGGTAATTACTGGAAACAAGGTGAAACAGCACCCACAACTTTCTGTCAGTTTATGTACTACAGTACCCACCTGAAACAAGGGTGAAGTGGAGAATGTATGTTGGTACTCAGACCATTTACTACATGATCTGCAGCATAACTGATGTCACAGGTTCCATATAGACAGAGGGACTTAGCTACTAGGCTTTCTCCCTCTGTTTCTACATACTGTAAGTGGTCAAAAACTTGAGGTGGGGAAGGGCTGGGAATGAGGCTAGTTTGACTGCACATGGTTTACTGACTCTATACTATGTATGCCTTTTCTGCAGTTCCATCTTCCCCCCCACAAGAGCTGGTTGTAGTGGCCTGGAGCTCCACTATCCTGCACCTCACCTGGGCCCCGCCACCACGTGAAAACCGAAATGGCCTCATCAGAGGATACAGAATCAATGTCACTGAGCTTGATACTGGGAGAGCACTTTCATTCTTCTCCCCTACTGCATCAAAAACTATAGAAAATCTGCATCCTGCGTATAACTACACTTGTGTTGTTGCTGCATTCACTGTGGGTGATGGACCAGGTGTTACAGCTTCCAAACAACTGCTAGAGGATGGTTAGTTGATGAATGAAATTTTAATATAACCTGTTACCTAGGCAACATATAAGAATGTTGCTCATATCCCTCTTCTACAGTGATGTTGCCTAGGTAAGGGGTATAACTATTTTATAACAATTATACTCCTCCATCAGGGGTGGTCTTGCACATTGGTGTCAGCTACCAACGTGTAAAACAACCACCCCACCACCCAAGAAGGGATATAACTATTACTTAATACCACTTTAAATCTATGAAAGGCCAAGTTTGCCTTAGCCTACAGTATACAAACCAGACAATAATTATGTGAACTCCACCCATTTTTTCTTTGCCAAAAAGATCCATTGAAGCCCCAAGTAATTCTCCGTGTTCTAGTGATGCTTTATCAATGATCACTTTCCTTTAATCAAACTTCCATGTTTTTTTTTTTGTTTTTTTTTTAACGTTATCACTCCAAGCAACAAGATATGAATTGGGTCTGCCCTATGCAGAGTGCACATGCTAGTTTATGTTTGCAACAGATGATTTACCCATCACATTAATCTTCCACAGTTCCAAGTGGCCCACCACAGCAATTCAATGAAGAGATAAATTCCTCCACAGCAGTAGTACTAAGATGGAATCCTCCTCTCCGTGCGGAGCAAAACGGGATCATTGCTCACTATGTCATCAGAGTGGCATTGGAGGGTGGAGACACGTTTGAAACAGTCACTCGATCCACCACCTACCTGAATAACACTCTTCGCCCCTATTCTACTTACAACTTCTCCGTTGCTGCTGCTACAAGTGTGGGTACTGGTCCCTTTTCACCTGTGATCACTGTCAACACTCCGGAAGCTGGTATGTCCTTTGAGGCTTGTAGCAAGATGTGTGGGTGCGTGTGTGGTGTACCAAAGAAGCCACATGCACCCATGGTGGTTTCTTTCTTCCTAGTCATACCCAACTTCAAAGCTACCACCAAGGTGAAATTTACAGTTAGCAAGCCAATGATGATACAACTAGCTGCCAAGCAACAGCACTACTTTATGGCATAAACCAGCTGTACAATGGCTTCTGATTAAACCAAGCCAGCTGTACACTAGTACTTCAAAGGGTGAAGATAGAACTAGCTACAGTTGCTAAGGTAACACTGAGGGATGATGTCATTGCATACTGTATTAGCATCCTACTGGCCCTCTTCAAAATTTATATGTATCCAAAAAAAGTTGAATTAAGTTTTTTTCCAAAATCACCCTCCTACATGTCATATTGCTACATCTGCAATATTCTATATGTTGGCGAACAAATTCTCACTTATGACCACTTGAGATTTCTTTAATGATTCTACTGTTATAATTTCTACCTTTACAGCCCCAAGGGTTGCTCCAAATGTTGGTGTATCCAGGCGACTCAGTGCTACCTCTATTGAGATAAGCTGGGACCCATTATCGACAGTAGAGAGCCTGGGGGTTGTGACTTCCTACTCTGTCAAGTACAGGGCACTGGAGAGGGTTGCCCGCAGAAACCTAGATGATATGTCCACCATTAAGGAGACCACTGACACAAGTATCATCCTGAGTGACTTGGACCCCAGATATGGATATGCAGTGTCTGTTGCTGCAAAGACGACTGCTGGGGTTGGAAACTACAGCGAAGAAATTGTTATAGGATGTAAGTGAACATCTTAATTATACCTGTGAAAGAAGGAGCTGTATCAATATTACGTTTTAATTCTTTCTAAACACAGTGTTTTACAACAGTCCATTCCAACTTCATCTTTCTGGAGCTATTTTGTGTTCAGATTGGTTGGTAAGTGAACACAGTAATTGTTTGATATGTAAATACAATTTGTTGTTATGTAAACACAATTTGTTGTTATATAAACACAATCATTTTGTAAGTAAACACAATAATTGTTGGATGAGTAAACACAATTTGTTGTTATATAAACACGATTATTTAACATAGTTTGGCAAATAAACAAAATTTGTTTGTTGGTAAGCAAACAAAATTTGTGGTAAGCAGACCATTAATGAGTGGTAATGAATATTGTTAATTCCCATACACAAACACATACAGTCTTATAGATCTTCAGAAACAGCAAACAGTATCTCGGAATACATAGCAAGAGAACTGATGGATATCTGTAACTGTGCTCTCTCTGCAAAATACATTGCGGACCCTGACCTCATCTGTATGGAAAACAGTACCAGTGGAGTGATATTCCGAGGAAGACTGATCAGCACAGAAGATATGAACAGTACTGAAATGGTTTCACGTTTAGAAAGGTGGGCACGGACTAGACCTATAATTGTGGCCAAAGGTGTAAAGCTGACAGTTGCTGGGATATGTTCTGAACATCTGAGAGGATTTGACTGCATCATGGACAATACTCGCCCAACTGTTCCCCCAACTGTGAATACAACTACGACCTTGATGACTCCAACTCAGAACTCCAACCCAACTGGCATCAGGGTTACTGATTCTCATCCGATTGTTTCAGTGATTGGTGCTGGTGCTGGTGGAGGTGTTTTTCTCTTGATAGTTGGTGTGGTGATTCTGATAGTGGTGGTATTGGTACTCAGGAGGAGGCGGTACAAAAGGAGAATGTATTTTGGAACGTAAGCATCTGCATAACCTATCTGTAATATGTATGTGTGGATCGGAGGTGGGATAAGATCAAAGGTGGGATAAGATCGGAGGTGGGATAAGAAAAGACCAAGGATCACATGAACAATCAGATCTCTACATTTAGTCAGACATGAAAAATATCTTAAACTTCAGGTTGGTGGGCAGCTAGTAGACAGTCACGTAGCCAAAGTGTGTTTGGCCTGTCCAATTTGTCAGTAGGCCCACCCAAATTTCAAGTCAATTTGTGCATGGCTTCCATGTATGCTAGCAGCTTGGCTATATTACATAGCAAGACAGCAAAGGGAGCGATGCAACAGACCGTTTTTAGTGCTAGTGGAAGTCAGAAGAGGAGTGTTCCTCCACCATAAGGGTTTGTATCTAACTTGTAAGTGTAAGTTTCCACACAAGGCCTCCTCCCAAATCCACACCAAAAAAAAATCTGCATGGCGATCGTTTGTTTATCTCTCACGTAGCTACCTACATATGGGCCTGCAACCCTGTAGCAGGCCATTAAGATCCACAGTGCTACAGAACCATGGACCCCAATATGTAACTGACTTATTTCATATTGGCATCTAGCTATGTGCAGGGGATAGTGATTTACTTGAGTGTCTTATGGGATCAAGCAAAAGCGCATAAGAACGGGCGGCTAGAGTAGGAGCGTGTAACTCCAATAGAAGCCCGTAGACCGGGCAGAATTATTGAACTGTTACTAAAAATAGAACACCCGGCACGTGCTTAGCAACAATGGCTATGTCTACGCGCAGCTGCACATCGTGTTACTATTTTTAGTAACGGTTCAATAATTCCGCCTGGTTTCGAATTTTATGGAGTTACACGCTCTTACTCTAGCCGCCCATTCTTATGTGCTCTTGGGTCAAGATATAGGTCAAATCAGCAAAAAATTGTGCTTGATCAGTTGATTGATCCCTTCCAAAGTTCTCGATCACTTGATAATAATGGTAGTTCAAATGACACAATGGTAGCCACACCTCGATCCTTGGTATCTAAAAGTGTGTTAATTTGTTGATTTGTTTGTCTCTCAGAGTTTCTCTTAATCACTTGATCAGCATTTTGATTGCTTGATTCCACTTCTAACTGCAAGTAACACTTGAGTCTTGATGTGCAGTGCAGTTGCCTGGGCAACATGAAACAAATGTATTCCCAATACCCAGTATCCTAAGGTGGCTTCCACATACACAACTTCAAAGATTCACGACTCCACCAGGAAGGCTAGCTACAACTAGTTGCCAAGCAACCCTATACCCATACTAGTTGGTGCAGCTTAATTCAATTTACAGTATCACACCGTAGTAAACTAAATTGGGATTCAAACTCCCAGGCCCAATTTTTATAACATGCCTGGATATAAGGCCAGCTGTCTCCGGGTTCATTGTGATATTATGTAGGTCACTTACCCTTCTTAAAAAAGGCTGTTTTCAAGCAGGTTTTTGTAGTGAGCTATCACTGTGGTATTCCAAGAAAAGATGCAGTGACTGACAAGTTTAATACCTTGATGTGGCTACACGTGCACACTTATATGGAACTTGGCACTTTGATATTTATCCCTTATGTGAAGCCTAAGAGCTTTATGCTCCCTTTTACCTCCACCTTATGCTCTCACCTTAAGTTCCGTGGCAATCGAGCTTCTGATAAAGAACTCCACTAAATGGCACTGATTATAGCTATTGAGGTCCTAATTAATTATTGTTTGTTTGTTTGTTTTATTTTCAGTCAGAATCCTGCATATGCTGCTACCTCACCACCTCACCATGATATGAGGCTCAAGATTTTCGAGTGGGAGCCACAAGGCACCATGGCAAGCGTACAGACAGATTTGTCACAAGAAAAGCAATGCAAATGGGATATGGGAGCTGAGGGCGAAGACGATGAACACATCTACGACACAATTCAGGAACCATTTTCTTCGTCAGAGGGAAAAAAGCTGGATAGGGTTGATCCATGTAGCTACTGTACACCGGTGAAACATTTTGGTGGTGAAACAGCAAATCGCTCACAGCTTAACGATGGAGCAGCCAATTACATGAAGCTTCGTCTTGAAAACTCACAGCTTGAAACTGAAGCAGACAATTACACAAGTCTTCATTCTGGAGACTCACAGCTTCGTCCTGGAGACTCACACCTTCGCCCTGGAGACTCACAGCTTCGTCCTGGAGACTCACAGCTTCGTCCTGGAAACTCACAGCTTTGTCCTGGAAACTCGCAGCTTGGACCTGAAGAAACCAATTACTCAAAGTTTGAAACTGAAACAGACAATTACACAAGTCTTCATCCTGGAGACTCACAGCTTGAAGCTGAAGCAGCCAATTACTCACAGCTTGGTCCTGAAGGAGCCAATTACTCGCAGCTCGGTCCTGAAGACTCACAGCTTGAAGCTGAAGCAGACAATTACTCAAAGCTCCGTGTCGAATCAGCCAATCACTCACAGCTTGGTGCTGAAGGAGTCAATTACTCACAGCTTGACACAACGGGAATGCTGGGGCTACAGTATATCAATGTTCGCAGAAGCACAACTATCCCCAATTCTTATGATTTCCTCCCGAACACTTCTTCTGTTGAACCAACTGATTTTACTGGTGAAAATGTTCTAGAATCAGAACAAGACGAATACGTCAACATGGCTTCACCACCCTCTCCATAAGTTACGTGGCACACATACTGGCAGTTACTTGTGCAAGATTCAGAAGCTGCATGTAAATATGTAACTGTACATAATAATTAATAATGCATTAGATCTTGCAAGTTATTGTACGATACTTTTTTTTTTTAAATGAGCATGTCACGATTAAACCATATACACTGCATGAAGTGGCAACTTTGCTCAGGACTTGTGTAGCGTGGAGGTCAGAGGTCTGCAAAAGCAGCCACTGCTACTGTACAATATACTGAAGAATGTCCTGCTGCATGCTGAGTCAAGTATATATGCTTATAACAACAAATGAGTACACGACTATCGACAGCTATTTAAATGTTGTTTGATAGTTTGGTATTAAGTAACTTTGGTGTATTGACATAGTCCAGCATCCAATAAACATCCAATGAAAACAGATGTGAACAAACAAATGAGTGCATGTTTGCATTTGCAAACATAAGCAGTAAGCACTTGCAGTTGTTTACACAAGCATGCATGTACACGATGTTGCTCACTGAAAAACAACGCACCCTAGGAAAACTGGTATACTTCTAACAGTCAGAGGAAAGCTACTCGTTGACTTCTGAATTGAGTAGAGAACAGAGCTGAACAGGTAACCAACAGTGCAAGAACTGTTAATTAAAGCTGAGACCAATAATTATTGAGTAAGCAACTGCATTCTAACCAACAGCACAAGCCACTGGGGTAACTCCATCCAAGCAATTAAGGAGCTCAGTGAACTGCATGTGAAGATGAGAATTCAGCTCACTGCCTTATTTCTCCTCTCTATGAGTCTGAAAATATGGTAAGATGTTGCTAGAAGCTATAACTACAATGCATGGTTAGAGTAAGTAATTTATGTTATTCATAGGACTTGTCAGGATGGAGACATTAGGTTGCAGCACAGTGGATATACCAGCTACAATAATTATTATGGAACAGTGGAGATTTGTTTAAATGACACCTGGGGCACTGTGTGTGATGATCACTGGGATTCCACTAATGCTGGTGTGGTTTGCAGGCAACTGAGGTACTCCTACCATGGTAAGCCATGCAACATTCAGACATGTGTTGTACGTACTTGATATTTCCTATCGAGTATCGACATCCATTATGCATACATACAACATACATACATACATACATACATATACAGGTGCCACACCATACAACCGTGCTTATTATGGCCAGGGTTCAGGTCTAATCCACCTAGATGATGTCAACTGCAGGGGCTCAGAGAGCAGATTGGTAGACTGCTCTTACGATAATAACACCAGTGACTGCACTCACAGTGAAGATGCTGGTGTCTACTGCTACTGTAAGTACCATTCCAAACCCAAAACTCAATGGCATGTCTTTGTTGAGAGTTGCATGATTGTTATCTAGCTAGCTACTACTGCAGTGCCAGTGATTCATTAGAAGTTAGTGACATTTTAACTGAGCATTTTCTGGTCTGCACCTTGAAACATAGATCTGTGGAATATTTTTCTGTTTGGGTTCAGGTGTATATATCTTGGTCACATAAATGTTGAAATCCAAGTGGTCAGTTTGACATCGATATCATAAACTGTAGATTAAGTTGAATGTCAGGTCTCTGGAAATCCCTTTATATACACAGTATTAGCCTTACTTGTGCTACAGAACTGCCAAGTAGAGTGAGGATGGATGCTGGAGAGGGCTAGACAGAAAACTGTGTAGTAGAAAACAGTATGTGTGTATTTGTGTGTAGGGGTGCAGAGCAGAGCTGAAAAGTTTGCTTCTCTTCTCATAGCCCTCGCTGCTGCTCCACAGAATGTAAGAGGGTTTGCAACTACCTCCACCTCGCTCTCTCTCTACTGGAACCCACCACCTTACCAGCATCAAAGTGGGAGGATCCGAAACTACCACATCAGGATTATGACAGACACACTGAGGCAGTTTACAACATCCCAAACTTGGCTAAGTGTTTCCTCCCTCCACCCTAACTCCACATATTGGTGCACAGTAGCAGCAGTCACTGTGGCCCAGGGTCCTCAGAGTACACCCATCATGATACAGACCTATCAGGATGGTACTAGCTAAGTATATAATTATCACTTAGGATTTATGGCATAATCTATGGCTGCAATGTTTTGCATGCAGTTGCAACTTTACTTCTCTCCCCTCTAGTGCCCAATGGTCCACCAATGAATGTTGTTGCTGTACCCAGCACTCCATATTCAATTACACTTTCTTGGAGTCTACCACGCTCAACTCACCGCAATGGAATCATCACTGGCTATACAGTGAGGGTGACAGCAGCAAGCAGCACAATCTTTCAGGGTTCTACTACAGCTACTTCTTACGCTGTGAGCTCACTGTCTCCATACACCCGCTACAATTATATGGTTGCTGCAAAGACTGTGAACGGGACTGGTCCATTCACCCACAGAGCTTCAGTGCAGACGCAAGAGGCTTGTAAGTGACATGAGTGTAGTAGGAATGAGCAAAATTAGCTAATAACTTCACTTTTCCCTTAAGCTCCATCTGGCCCTCCTCACCATGTCTCAAGATCACTGCTCAACTCTACCACACTGCACCTCTCATGGCAACCTCCTCTAATCCAGCACCGAAATGGTGTCATTCGAGAGTATAGAGTGAACACTACAGAGGTGGAGAGTGGGAGACACTTTCAGAACACCACAACCACCACCTCCATCACCATACCTTTCTTGCACCCATACTACAACTACTTGTGTTCTGTTGCTGCCTACACTGTTGGAGTTGGCCCCTACAGTAGCACACTCAGGGTGCAGATGCCTGAGGATGGTGAGAAACTTGATGTTGTATACCTGTTGTTCTTGAGTGATATGGTTAAAATATGCTACTTCTACTCTCCTTAGCCCCCACTGCTGCTCCACATAATGTGAGAGGGTTTGCAACTAGTTCCACCTCACTGTTTCTCAACTGGAGCCTGCCACCTTTCCAACACCACAACGGGAGAGTCCGGAACTATCATGTTAATGTTTTGAATGCAATCACAAACGAACTGACACAGTTCACAACAAACAACACTCAACTGACAGTTTCCTCCCTCCATCCTTACTCTACATATCGGTGCACAGTAGCAGCAGTCACTGTGGCTCAGGGTCCTCAGAGTATACCCATTACGATACAGACCTATCAAGATGGTAAATTCCTCTGTATTAAAGTCATACAAGTACAGAGTAGTTGAACAGTTAAGGGTGGGCTAAACATCATGCAACAGTTTTTGATGCCAGCAACAAGTGTGTAGCTAATACTAATCAAGCTCACTTTTTTATTCAGTCCCTGCAGTGGCACCGACAATCAACAGTACAGTACGCCTAAATGCCACCACCATCTTAGTTACCTGGCAGCCCCTATCTCAGAGAGAAAGCAGAGGAGTCATCTCCTTCTACCACATCACCTACAGAGGAGTCCAGTCCAATTGTAGTGAGAGTGGCCCAACATTATCAACAGTTCATATAGCCACACATATGGATGGTCCTTATGTACAACTCTTAGTTCACCACTTAGTTCCTCGGCTGAGCTACTGCTTTCAAGTTGCTGCAGCTACTTTTGCTGGTGTAGGCCCAAGCAGTGAGCCCATACTAGTGGGATGTAAGTTAGTCTTTTAAGCTATACATGTGTGTACACTGCAAACTCGCTCACAATTTTATTTTTATACACAGTGTACTCAAATGACCCTTTCCAAGTTAATTTTTCTGGACTTTTGCACTGTGAACAGTGGCTGGTAAGGAGTAGGTGCATTGTGTATTATGACTGTAGGTACTGTAGACTGTATATTGTGTACAAACATGCAATTTCTGTTATTGTTACCATTCTTCTCTTAAATGTAGGCTAACAGATCATCAACAAAGCTGGAAGAAATAGCTCAGGTGGTTTCTCTAGCTGTACGGCAACAATGCTATTGTCCACTTACGTCAGAGTACATAGCACGTGATAGGTTGATGTGCAGTGAGGATGATTCAATGCTGTTTCAAGGCAGAATCATCAGCGTTGATTCAACAACAAGCAGTGAACTGCTGGAGTATCTTCAGGCATGGGTACAGAGTGCACCAACGGTCAGGATTGAGGGAAAGTATTTACAGGTTTCCAGTCACTGTTCTGTTCATCTCAATCAGCTAGGAAGCACAGAGGTTAATTGTACTGACCCTAAAGTTAAATCAACTCTACCAACAGCAGCAATTGCGGCAGTCACATGTATCATTGCCGTGATCACACTTTTAATGACTATCTTGTCTATCATTGTTTGTGTATGCTGCTGGAGAAAACACACATCTACAAAAATCAAAAGGTATGAATGCCTACATGCAATCTCCATTAATTGTGCATAGCCTACATCGTACAAGCTCCATGCATTGTGAGTGGGGTTCTACCACGTATCTTATGAGTATCTTTTTACACAATTTAGCTTTCATGGCAGTTTATTATTTAGCAGCTCTGTCTCTCTCTTATAGTCTTGTGTGTAAACCAGAAGCAATGGAGCTGACAGGCAGAGATCAGAACAATGTAGCTTTTTCTTCTCAGAAAAAATCAGATATAGAAGTTGAAGATGACAAAGATGAAGTAGTGCCAGCAATACCACCCAGGCTTTACCTTGATGATGAAGAATTTGCCTCTGAACAAGAGGACAATGCTAACAAGTGCTCCGGGGATGATGAAGCCATGCCAGCAGTCCCACCCAGACGTTATCTTGAAGATGAAGAATTCACCTCTGAACAGAGAGACAGTGCTACCAATGTCACATGCTCTGGGGAAGAGGAAGTCATGCCAGCAGTCCCACCCAGACGTTACCTTGAAGATGAAGAATTTGCCACTGAACTGCAAGACGATGCCAAGACAGGTAACATTACCATGGCAATGTCTAATAACAAAGATGAGCATCATCCTCTGGCTCACTTCATGCCAGAGTCGCAGCTACAGACCAGTGAAAGTGCACACATCTACCAACCACTGCTGCCCAAAAGAGTCTACACCAAACCTGCCCCCGAATACCAGCCACTCACTTTCAAGGGTGCTACAGGAGACAAAGTGGCTGCAGAAGGGCATATCAGTGAGCCAGCAAATACCTACGAGCCACTCACATTTAAGGGTGCAACAAGAAATGAAGTGGCTGCAGAGGGGGTTAGTGAGACGACAAATATCTACGATCCACTCACATTCAAGGGTGCTACGAGAAATGAAGAAAGGGCCACAGAAGGAAAGAGCAGTGAGACAAGTCACTACCAGCCACTGATTTTCAACAGAAATGAGAAACAGGAAGCGGGAGAAAGTGAGCAGTTGACCACAAAAGGCAACTCTGAAGCAAGTCACTATCAGCCACTTGTGTTTCCAAAAGAGAAACCGTCAAAAAAGAAACGTGCTACACATGTAATGATGACAATTTATTAATAACTGTCGAGTACACGATCGTAGCTGTAAACAAACAGAAACACTCAACGTATAGCTAGTGCTGGTTGTTTGCTAAACATACTTTGTCACTTGTCCCCCCAGATCCCCTACTGTGTACTGATGTCTGTTTAGTCATGCATAGAATCCTCCTATTCATATCCAATCACTATACAAATAACTTACAACAGTGTTAAAAATGGCCCAACACACAATAAACATGACGGATGATACAGATTGGCAGGTTGCAAATTGAAAACAAGTAGGTTGGAAGTGCAAGTATGAACAAACAAGGGAGCATTTACATTTGTGTATTTAAAGTACAGAAGCACAAACAGGAGTAATGGACATAAAATTAATCTGTTCTCTGTTCTATTCTGTCAACGAGAATGTTACCATTCTTATCTTTCACCCTGACCCTGCCTGATGCATATCGAGTTTCCTGCCTGCCATCTGGGTACACTGTCTTCATAGTGCCGTCAGGATACTGGCGACACTGGTAGAGAGGTAATAAAATCTTCAATACAATCAACACAAACTAAAGCACAATCATCCTACCTTGTATTCCTTTGTGTGAAACTCCTTCTGTCCATTTGCGAGCTGGATGGTGCAGTCACCATTGGGCAAAATTTTCTGGACTGAGCCATTTGGAAACACGCTTTCCTCCTCTCCATTTGGGTAGATGTATTTAATTGTCTGGTTGGGAAACCGTATTTCCTTGGTGCCGTTAGGATAGTGCTTCTCACTCTGGTCACTATAGGGTACACGGATACACAAACACATTAACATGATTGTTGAATTGTGTGCTAAAATGTGACAATTCTATTGGACGGAATGTTGGTAAACCTAGTATGCTTTTGAGAACTCTTCATCACAATCATCGCACTTAGAAAATTGTAACAAGTCATTTTATTTACTTTGGGAACTCGATAACTTCTAGTCCATCTGGGTAGGTTGTGTGGGTCGTTTTGGAGTCTGCATAATAATACACCTGTATATAGAATAAAGTATAAAAGATATATCGGTACGTAACAATGAAGTGTATTCATATGAGTACAATGAATTTGATCTGAGATATCAGCTGCATACCACTGTCTGGTCTGGTTTGATCTGCTTGATGTCGCCATTGAAGAAGTGTACAGTGACTGTTTTCCCATCTCCACCGATGACCTTGTGAGTACCATTGGGGAATACGACACACCTTGAACCATCCTCTTGGACAGTTTCAACCTGTGATGTCATGTGGATCACAGGCTTATAAAGTTCCAGATGATAGATACTGGAGAATGGCTGTAAATGAATGTACTGTAAGTACACTATACCTTTCCATCGTGATGTCTTCTTTCTCCATTTTCCTTTTGGTTCTCTGATGAGGACAGTTTGTCTTTAAGCTCTATCATTCCATTGGTCTTTGGGAGTTGTTCGCAGTTTGGTTCCGTGCTGGTGCTATCAGAGAACCGAACAGTCTTGCCTTCCTTCTTCGCTGTTCCTCTTTTGTCATCACTCTCCCTGTAAGAAGATGAATACTAATTGAAGGGTTGTCTCATCGATACAGTAATGATATTACTCCTAACCTTTTATGTTGCTTCAAGGAAGATCCCACATTGGTGTTGCTGACAGACGCTGGTAAACCACCTCCCACTACTTTGGTAACAATCTCCTCGGCCATGATCGATAGTTCACTTTCAGTGTCACTGTCCAAGTCACCACCAAAATTGTTGCAAACAACATCAACTATCTCACACTCTTCCGTGTTTGGAACCTCCTGTGTGCTCCCAGATTTACCCCAGTTATCTTCGACAACATTGGCAGTGATGTTTTCTGCTATAGTCTGCTTCTTTGCTACCAGTTGCTTTCTTGTAGGAAGGGGATCCTCTGTGTTGGATATTGTTGTTGGTATTTCAGGAGGCTCACGTCTGGGTAACGTCTTGTGCATGCTAGCTTGATCTTTGCCACGTTTTGTTGGTTTGGAGGTGGCAGGTGCTTGTGAGTGTACTGTGGCTGGCTTATGAGTGACCAATGATTTTCTGGAAGATTCTTGTTCTGTGAAACAAGAATTAACTGATGCATTAGTGGTTTCATCACAGTGCAGGGCGGGCGTACACAAAAACAAACCTGTGTTGGTGTGTTTTGATTGTGCTTTGGGTTTCTTAGAGGAGTCTTTCTGTTGAAGCTGCGTCATAATAAAGAGTGAACTGACAACTTGAACTTTGACAAAATAATGTCTAGAGGTGTATTAATATTGCCTGCCCACTGCCCACTGGTAACTTCATTCCAAGGTCTCTCCCAAGGTTTATCTTTTGAGCTCTGAAGAAGATAAAATCTGGGAATGGCCTAGGAATGAGGCCAGCTCAGTGGCTGAGTAGCTCAAACTGTCTAGGGGTATAATACCACATGACATTATAGCACCATAGTATCACACAGAGTCTCAATCTTGCACCTATGTCGACTGTTACCCAGTATATGTACCTGTTGCTGCCACCACTGAAGCCTTTCCTGCTCCATCATCTTGAGGTCTCCCTGCAGCTCGTGGTTCTGAGCCTCCAGTGACTCAATCCTCAGACGGTATCGTGCCAGTGTTGCACTCCAGCGAGACTCACGATGCTGAAGGTCTTCCTGTAGCTCTTGCACCTAGAGAGAGTGTGTATATGCATGTTTACAGTAACCAGAGCTTGCAACAAATACAACCCCAATGCAGCCTTATTCCCAAGCCATTTCTACCTTTAAATCGCCTAAGAATGAGGCTGGATACATTATAGTAACCATTACATCAGTATGTCAAGTCAGTGAGCACTAATTCTCTATATCCAGCCTTGTATCCAGCACAAGTGTGTCTTCTCCCACATAACTTGGGTATGAGGGTAACCCATAACGAGTCCCACACAACTCGGAGTTACAACTAATTTCTGTGCATGATTAATGTGTATAGGGTGTGTCACAATGTCTTGAATTCCTATACCTCTCTTCTGAGGGCTTCAATCTCCTCCTTGTCTCTCCTGTCCCTAGCAGCCTTAGCCTCACGCTGGTATTCCTCAAACACCTTGCGATCTTTCCTGAAGGAGATATACATGAACACTCAGTGGTGGGCATGGGGGAGGCATGATGGGGTGGAATGTCACAGTGAAGTTTAGTATAGTAAACAGCACTTTATCTGCTGATAGTATCTGATCATCTATTGCAGTGGTTTTTGGGGCACCAAACTACCGAGTACTTTAACCACAATGATAACAACATACATACTTTGCCAATTCAAAGCCCAATTCCATAAGTTCTCATCACCAAAATACCATTTACTTGAAGTTAGATGCCCCTAAACCACCCCAAAGCCTTCCCCAAGACCAATTAAGTCACATATAAGTCCTAATTCTAATTGTGTATGAGTTAGTACTTCAGTTTCCTCATCTCGTTTGCTTTGTATTCTTCAAATCTTGACATTTCTTCTTCCTTCTGTCTCTCGAACTCCTTAATCTCTTGTCTCAAGTGAGCTAGCCCCTACATAAGAGAGTAATAACTGATGCACACTTGTATGTGTAATCATGCGCATGTATATACTCACCTCCTCCTTCTCCCTTCTCAGTCTCTCTAATGTGGCATTCTCGCCTCTGAATCTCTCAATCTCTGATTCCAGTTGACACAGTTTTTGTTTTAGCTCTTTGTTCATTGTTACTATAGGTGAGGGCACAGGAGGTCCTGTATCGCCTTGTGTAGTTACAAAACTTGGATTTGGAGTAGACACACTTCTGGATGATGTTGCCACCATTGGTGGTATTACTTGCCTTCTAGATTCCTCTCTCTCCTTCCTGAGAGCAGGGAAAAGCTTGGACACAAGGGCAGAGGGGGGAGGAAGGTTTGTCTGAGCAGATTCCCTGCTTTGTGGATGATTTTCCAAACCTGGTATGGTAGAGTCTCTAGGATACTGCCTATGTAAGGGTTGGTCAGGAGAGGGACTGGTGAGACCAGATGATTGTCCATGTGATGATATAGGGGGTGTGGCTGTAGGGAGGTGCGGAGAGAGTGTTGCTGGCTCTTTAGGATGTATGTTTGTGGGATAAGGCTTGTGAATGCTGGACGCAGGAAGTGGGGAGCTAAATATAGTTCTTCCTGATTTATCCAACTGCTCTCTGTTCACTGGTGAAGCCCATGTAGTGCGAACTGTGGCCCTCTCAGGAGTGGTTGCTCCACTCGATACCACCTTCTGCCCCTTGAGTGTCACAGGAGAGCCATGTGTGAAGCTCTCCCATGCTTCCTCATCACTGAACTCGACACCAGCAGCTAGAGAAGGCTTCAGAGTTTCATCCAGGCCACCATCAGTGCTATCATTATCTTCCTCCGCTGCAGGATGCTGAGGACTGCTATGAGGAGTACTCTCATTTCTACCATGGTGGTTAGGACTTTGTTCCCCACGTTGAGAGTGGTTTCTGTTTTGGTTCAGTTCACGAGAATCCATTTGCCCGACTGACTTGTGAGCACCAGCTGATAGATTTTGTGAGACTTCTTCCACTGGCTGTGGAATCTCAGAACTTGAAGTGAGGGGGTTGTTCCCGTTCATTATCCCTTCAACTAATGAGCACTGGGACGAGAATGAAGACTCCTCAGCAGCCATCTCCAGCAACTCAAACTCTTCGAGCTCATCCTCTTCAAGCTGTAAGATATCAGATGAACGGCTTCATGCCACATGAGGTCTTATGAAAAGTACAGATACAGTTACTAACATACCTTCATCCTCTGCTCTTTTCGAACAAGAAACGAGTCCTCACTTGGGTATCGAAGCAGGGCAGGAGTGCTCACTCTCAATGGAGCCTGCACAACGGCAGGAAGACATGGTCAAATGCATGTGTACTGTGTAAGTATGGCTCTATAAATCAAAGCTTACTTTCTTATGTACAATATATACAATGTACATGTATATGGAATTCTTTATGCACAAATGTATTACCTGTGGTAAGGACTCGGTGCTACCATAAATATCACCAGGTTGACTTCTCGCCACCTTCCTCACACGAGTTGACCTCTGCGGTACAGTACCATCCAGAGATCCCTGTGACAGTGACCTCTGAATAGGTCCACCAGTGTGTTCATGCTCTGGATGCTCTGGTATCGGCCCCCACTGTAGTGAATACATAGGCTGATGTGTAGTGACACATTGATTGCTCTGGGGATTATCTCTGTTGAAACACGTCTGGGGTTTGGTCATCGTAGGCTTCGCTCTCTGGGGTTTGATTTTGAGGTTTTTCATGCCAAATCTGGCAATGCCCTGCCCTCTCCTAAGAAAGGGTTTCTTGGGAGTGTTCTCTTGCTCTCGAATGGATGAGGATGCACTTGGGGGACTGGAGTGCTACAAGAAACACAGACAGATACAGGAATACAGATCAGTATAGTAAATTGTTAGGGTACTACATATTGGATCAATAACCAGCAAAGTTTGTGAGAAAGACACAATATTATCATGGAACATACAATAAATAAATTCCCTACCTCTTGCAGTTTGAGTTGTGCCTCAATAAATTTCTCAAAAGAGGTGGCATATCCGTCACCTACAAGACAAAATAGATTAAAAAGTCACAGCATAGAAAGAACTGGGTAACAGCTGCACTTACCCACTCCAGGCATGATAGGTCTTTCAACGCCCAGTAGGTCTTGCGAGTTGGATACCTGCAGAATACCCCAAACTGACACACTAACGGAGCATACACCTACACCTTATATTACTCATAAAGGTGGCCACATACTATTAATGTGTCATGTAGTTATGCATGAGGAAATCTGTCATCACAAATAGCACTTGATTGGAAGATTCCCCTTGAATATACTGGCATAGGCAACTATGTAAAGTCTAGGTTCTGTGAGCATCATGGGGTGTAGCCTCATTCCCAGACTCTTGGGTGTGGGTGAGCCTGGGAACGAGACTGGCTGGGGTGCATAATAACATGCCTCAATTTGTTGTTGATAGTCATCAGCTTGATCTCTCGCAGCATTCTTCTCAGTATCCACCCTTTGGCCCTCTTCAACTCCATCAGCTGTTAATGCAGTGCTGTCTTCACTCAGTGGAGACAAATTACTTGAATCGGTTTCACTGCTATCGATCCCTGGTACTCCATTTGCAATAGTTAAAGCTCTGATTGCATTGCTGGGTTGTACCAGTTGGCAAGATGGCATGGGAGTAAAGTGGTTCGAGTTCATTTTCACATCCTTACCATCACTGAACGAGTCAAGAGGTAGCAGACCATTGGGAACAACAGAGTTTACCATTCCATTCACTTTTGCAATAGGCAAGGTTGAAACCGGTTTGTGGGGAAGACCATTGCCAGGAAAGGGATCATTGTGGTTCAGAAGGAGAGAACTGGCCGCTGAGCCAAGTGTCTGGCTGGGGTGGGACTCTGGAAGTGATCTGAGAGTTGTGTCATCTGATGATGACATACTAGAAGCTGACGTTGAGCTCCGATCACCAGAGAAGTTGATACCAACTTGTCTCCTGTGGCTATCCTCCTGACCCCTAAGTTTCACCAGCTGTTCTTGCTGTCTCAGAAGAAGACTCTCCTGCTGTTGCTGCTGCCATACTCGTAACTGTTTCAGTCGTTCCAAGATTTGTAGCTGGTCACTCGATGGCATGGTTATTCCGTTCGAGTGGAGATGGAGACTATTTTCAGGTGTGTACTGGAGTCTGGGAAATGGAGCCAGTTTCTGGGACATACTGCACATAATAATCTAAATGTGGCAGGAAATAAAAGGATTTATGTCACGTCGACGTCTTTAGCTACCCTTCCCTCTGTCAACAAGAACTTGCGCTCCGTGGACAAAGTGAAATTACACACCTACCACAAACTCTTGTAGTAGTATGGTACGGTAGTGACCGCCGGCGCCGTCTTGGTCGCTATCGCAACATCAGCTGTTTCGTAAGTAGGAGAGCTTAATTTCCCGCCAAAATTAGAAAGTCACGTGCATTAGCTGAGCATGAAACATGCACATCATCTGATGGAGGAGTTTCTCAAAAGGGAGTTGGCCACTTCAAAGTTAAGGTGCCTGGGTAGAAGCAGTGGAGGATGTATTAGTGATGGGCAAAGCTACGAAACAGAATCAGGCAGGGTTTTTGTGAAATACAACATTGAAGCCAAGGTCTGTAAATCGTGTATCTACCCACCCTCTCCTAGTCTCATCCTCAGACTTCACTCTCTCACGAGGAAAAGGGTCTGGTGACTAATGAGCACTTCTTGCCAATGATTACAAATTTATGATGTAGTACTATTTCATTGGATAGCGAGCAACACTTGTATGACAGTGCTATTTTATTAATTAGGCCAGGCAAACTAGATTTATTGTTTCGCATCAGCCACTTCCCCAATTTGTGTGCGGGTGGGCGGTCATTATTCATTATTCATTACTAGCATATGCTATATACACTCGGCAAATCTACGGCGCTATGTCCATTAAAAGTGGGCGTGTCATTGCTTGGAAGGCGGTTGAGGTGGCAGGTCTCAGAGGAAGCGGGTGCTGATGCGAAACAATAAATCTAGTTTGCCTGGCTTTAGGACTGGTGACTCACTTCAAGCAAGAAAGCACTCAATGGTCACCAGACCCTTTTCCTCATGAGAGGGTTGTGTCTGGGCATAAGACTAACCCTCTTCTTTATTAACAGATGATCTCTTATTGAAAGATATTCTGTTGATTATGCTTTGTCATAGGCAAAGTTGATGTTTGATGGTGAATATGCAAGTCTGAGTGCAATATACAACACCCAAGCAGTTTGTGTACCACGGCCAATCAAGGTACTACAAGGGGTAGTCACTCATGTGTCACCTGTTAAAGAGTTTGTAGCCGAGATCAAGGTCTTTGATCGGTGAAAATTGCCTTTAATCACTTGATCGTCCTCTCCCAAAGCTCTTAATTGCTTGGTTTACAGTGACGTGTTTTTTGCTGCCCAACCAAACAACAGCAAAAAAACAGGGAAGACAAGACTAGTATTAAACATGATGAAAATGGTTGTACATTGCATGATTGAATTTTTTTTCACAACCTTTTATAAGGTTGTGGAGCATCCCACTGGTAAGGGATGGGTGTTCATCATGGAACATGTGGAGATGAGGCCACTGAGCAGGTTCCAGGCTGCATTGGGAGAGCAACTTGCTAGGTGAGAAGTATGCTGCTGTGTTATTGCCCTGTGTGCACATGGGTGAAGCAGGGTCTAGCAATCGCCTTTGTTTGTCTATTGATCTAGCCTCTTTCCCAGCCTCTCACACCTCCAGTTTTTCATTGCTTGCAGTACCCTCATCCCCAGACTCTCGTCATTTGTAGATAAGTGGTTGAAGCTGGGGTTGTTGAGAGGCTGTGCATGTAATTGTAGTTGGGCATTGGCTCTGTCCACCTCATATCATTCACCTGATAAGTGTTCCCAGGCCTTCACCATTTTTCGCCATTCTTCCGCTTCCGTGTATTATACTAAACGTAAACAGAAGAACAAAAAATGGAGAAGGCATGGAATTGAGGCTAAAGCTATAGTCTATCTGTCTTCCAGTCAACAAATTTATTAGTCAAACAGGGCTTTGTAATCATAAACAGATAGAATTCCCCCTAATAATAAAATCAATCACTGCATGTACTGACCCTTCTAGGCTCCACCTTTACAATGCATCTCTGAAACAGAAGTGCCACTCCAGCAGTGTTGGGAGTGGTCAGCAGGCTGGAGGCTATGTGGACAAGTTTGGATTTGAGTGTGACACCTGCTGTGGGTTCATTCCCATGCCAAATGAGCGGCAGAACAACTGGGTCGTAAGTTCAAAGCCAGTGTATTATGTAGTTCATGCAGCCATCATTTCAGGCCTATATGTATGTCCTTGGGTTGTTGTACTCGATACCAATGTGTAGCTACTAATGAATGTAAGGTCTTTGTGAACTAGATGCAGATTCTACGAAGCTTCATTCCTAGTCATTCCATGCCTCCACTTTTGATAGCACAACATGAGCATCAAAAAACTTGAGGCGGCCATAGCCTGGGAACAAGGCTATGCAGATTCTTAGAACATCGTCTTTGGTAAGTACCTGTTGTATTATCTTGTTGCTTGTTTCATTTGCAGGAATTTTTTACCAGACAAAGACTCCAGCCGCAGCTAGACTTGATCGAAAAGAAGGTTATTATACATACCTCTCTACTTCCAGATATTGATTGCTTGCAACTATGAATAGTAGTTGTGTGCTTCAATGCATGTACTAGCTGGAATGCATTAATAACTGAATAACTGGCATGAAGGCCTGGGAACTATGTTATAATTCCACTTTTCTGCATGCAGTATGGTGACCATGAGCTGAGAGAACTCTGGCCCCAGTTGCAGAGGAGGGTTCCCAGCTTCTTTGCAGGATTGGAGATCAAGCCAGCACTGCTACATGGAGACCTTTGGTCAGGGAATGCTGCAGAGAATGAGGAAGGACCAGGTGGGCCAAATTTTTCATTAACTCAGGACCCACCCAGTCTGCTGCAAACTCAGAGCTTTTTTTCCCTTGTAGACTATATGGATCTAACTGAAAAATTTTCTCTCCTTTTCAGTTATCTTTGATCCAGCCTCTTTTCATGGCCACCATGAATTTGACTTGGCCATTGCTAGGATGTTTGGTGGATTCACAGGCAAATTCTATGACGCCTATCATCAGCTCATACCAAAGGCTCCAGGATTTGCCACCAGACATAAACTCTATGTTTTGTTTCACTATATGAATCACTGGTAGGTGAATTACTACCTCTCAAGCCTCCACTTGGGATAAGATCTTGGTGGACTAAGCTTAGTGAACTAGGCTATAAAGATAGTGGCGACTTCAATGCCTTGTTTTCTTCCACGCAGGAATCATTTTGGAACTGGATACAGATCACAGACTGTTTCATTAATGAGAGAATTGATCTCTCTATGATTGTTGATTTTATTACATTATTCACTGTTTGGCCACGTGTTCTCAGCGCATGCGCACAAAGGTTCCAATGACCGCCTGAATCCGGTTTGAACTGGACGAGGGAGTTACAGTGGACTGACAAGATTTGCAACTCAGCGAAATCTAGGTATATATCGGTCGATATCTCTGCTGTTTGTTACTATACCCTATATTACAGCACGAAATACCTTTCTTTTGAGTTTGCTGGAGTTTGGTACACCGAGGTAGAATATTCCGGAAAAAGCGAAGGTGGAAGTGGGAGCGTTGTGCTAGCGTTGTCTGCAATGAATTAGAAGTTTGTGTGAGTGTGTTTATGCTGCATGTTTAGTGTGTTCTGTCTTTTCGAACCCCAGATAGTCTGAAAGCAGCTACAATGACCCAACAAGAGCCGGTAGCAACCTTCAAGGTAGGCTCCATTTGGAATAATTTTCTGGCTGTTTTTCCTAAAATGTGTTGACTTTCTGCCCCCTCCGCGTTTATAACTGAAGTTATTTGTGTAGGTTAGTGCTAACAATGTACGACAGATAGGTCAGTATGGGGGCTCTTGAACAAATTGCTCTACATCATTGTTTCACATGAGAATATTTTGCTAATTGCTACTAATTTCTGACAATCCTGTTTTTATTTAGCAGAAAGTTTTTTTAGCTGCATTCATTAGGACTGTTGTTTCAATTCTCTGTGTACAACTCTTTATTTTATTTTTTATTGTTTGTTTGCTACAGCTTGTTTTGGTTGGTGATGGGGGAACAGGAAAAACAACATTTGTCAAACGCCACTTAACTGGAGAGTTTGAGAAGAAATATGTTGGTGAGTACAAACAGTTGACTACAATTTTAAAAGTCTGGAAGCTAAAAATCAACCACTAATTTTGTATCTGAGTCAGTTTTTAGTGGTTGGCGTAAGCTGACTCAGGTGATGGTGGCCTTGTTCTTGATATTAAATCAATGATAGACTTCTTCTGGTAACTTACTTAGCATTGGAGACAGTTTCCTACTGGCTTTGTTAAAAGAACATGGGCCTGTAGTACACACAATTCCACCGTGAGTTGTGGCTAGCTGAAACTTAAGCTTACTTGTGTGCTTCTGAAGCTGCACACCCCAACGTGCTGTTCTTTCTGCCACTTAAAATGGAAGAATGTTCCTCTGATATCAGAGGAAAACTGTCATCCGGGAGGTTTGCCAGACTGCATGTTAGTTTGTGTCTACTTTCTTTACTCTGCAGCGACCTTGGGTGTGGAGGTACACCCTCTAGTCTTCTACACAAACAGAGGACCCATCCGCTTCAATGTGTGGGACACAGCCGGCCAGGAGAAGTTTGGGGGGCTCAGAGACGGCTACTACATTCAAGGACAGTGTGCAATTATCATGTTTGACGTGACGGCCCGGGTCACTTACAAGAATGTTCCCAACTGGCATCGAGATTTGGTACGGGTTTGTGAAAACATTCCCATCGTGTTGTGTGGGAACAAGGTGGATATCAAGGATCGAAAGGTGAAGGCAAAGTCCATCGTCTTCCACAGGAAAAAGAACCTGCAGGTAATAAACAGGACAAACCCTGTAATCAAATTTTCTTATAGGAGATTTGACACATACAGTTTAAGTATACGGAAAACATTGCTGTACTTGAGATGTCTTCAGAAACAATCAAATTCTCAAATATAGGGGCAGCCTCTTCTGTCAAATTTAAAGCCCCAAACCCCCATAGAATGCCCAATCATCTACCCATATGAGAGAGGAAGGGTGTGGTAGTGGGACATAACATTGACTGTCACGTATTTACTCTAGTAATGCCCACCTATACATGTATTGGTTTCTACTCCTGAAATCAATCCTTCTGTGGTGTTTTGTCCTTACGTTTTCTGCAGTACTATGACATCAGTGCAAAGAGTAACTACAACTTTGAGAAGCCCTTCCTCTGGCTGGCCAGAAAACTTGTCGGAGATCCCAACCTGGAGTTTGTGGAGATGCCTGCACTGGAGCCCCCTGAGGTATCAATGGACCCCACCCTCGCTCAGAAATACGAAGACGAACTCAAAGTAGCTGCAGAGACTGCTTTGCCAGATGATGCAGAAGATGATGATTTGTGATTTGCTTCGCTCTGTACTATAAACTATTCTACCGAACCCACTTCAACTGAACTTGTATTAAATTCATACATGTGTGTAGATTTGATTCATTGTGTCGTTATTACCGTCACCTGTTGTAACGTATGGGGTCTCATTACTTTCATGCCGTTTCATGTCCCCTGTCACATGACCCAGGTGCAGGGTGCAAGCCGCATTACGTCGCACTTACGCCACATCGCCACAAGTGGCATCGCATGGTGTTCGTCACTTTTTAAAGCAGAAAAACAAAGAAGGAATAAAACCCATTTCCCGTCCCTAGCCCTAACCTTAACCCTAACCTGTATACTGAACCCTAACCATTAGACCACCAGCAACTTCAAACGACCATGCACACTTTTCCGTCTAATGTGTACTACACTACGCATGCGCAATGCATGCTCCACCCACACATATCACGTGAGGGGGCATGAAACGATGTGAAAGTATTGAGACCCTATTGACCTTATCATGGCTCGATTTACATGTAGCTATCGGATAGGCCGGGAGCCTATGAATCCAATTACACGACGCGCGTTCCTATGTGATTGGTCCACGTGTAATTTCAAACCGCATACCGATGCACGTCCGCTTCTAGCTCGAGTGAAATTCCAACAGCGCACGACCACGTTTTGTACAAAACGCCCAGTTCCTGTCGGAGTTCAACCACGAAGAGGCTTGGAGAGTCTTACCAACAGGCAGATTTGAAATACCGCGACATACTGCTCTAAAATTAAGTGTTGTGTGTGTCGCAGATCTATTTTTGGCACCTCTGGCGTTTTTCAGGTGGCCAAAGGCACATATCGTACTGAGCTCTAACTATCAGGGTAGCGTTCAAAGCTAGTCAGCCATGGAGCTCCCTCACACGAAGACAGTTGAAGAAGTTTATGAATTTTTCAAAGTGTCAGAAGAGGAGGGGCTTACTGTTGAGAGAGTGACGAAGCTAAGAGAGCAGTATGGACCGAATGGTACGTTGCTTTGGCTTTGTCAGTACTAATTAAGCCTGTAAAGTACGTTTCCCTACACTCCTGTGCTGCATAACTAACCCTACTACCACTTTGCGTGAGGTTCCAATCATATCACTAAGCTACAAAGTGGTGTTTTGTGCACTGTACCTTTTTCTGAGCACCAGTTTCCATATTACTACATCAAAATTGGAGGTCAAGCGGTTAGTGTGGAGGTCAGTAATGGTCAGTAATTGTGTTGACGTGTCGTGCATGTTGTAGAGCATCTCTTTGGAAGAGCCAGACAAACTGGAGAGGTAGAGACATTAATTTTCTTGCTGGTTTTCACAAGCTCACTGCAAATGTGTAAGGCCACTCCAAATGAGACTATAGTTTCCCGTCCTCCGCCCGCCCCCTCCGGAGTCCACCGCGCCATTTGACCATTATGTCCATTATTATTCGAAATTATCTGCAGCGCCGTCCAAAGTACAACGCGCGCACTAGTGTGCAGTACAGTAGCAAACGTAGACTCGTGTAAAAGCAGGCATTGCGCCAACGTTGCCAGATTCGGTGGAACGATAGTAGTGTGAATGGGTTCGACAGCTCCAGGATACGCACATTCCGACGCAGTTAGATTTTATTTCGGACGAATTTATAATGAGATTCATAGCAATGGTTAATGGTAATAGACCGCCCGCCCGCATGTAAAATCACAGAAGTCAGGACGGGAAACTAAAGTCTCATTTGGAGTGGCCTAATGTTTCTTGCCTGGGATATACGATGTATTACCATGGAAAGCAGATGCTATAAAAGGGTCTAAGGTACCAAGGCAGATCTCAAATTTATTGTGTGGCCTTACAGATTGTGAACAATACGGTATAATTTTATCATCTCATAGAACAAGAATTTTGCACTCCTCAGTAGAGATGCCTACTTCAAAGTCAGACATGTATTCCTCAACTCTCACTCTGTGTGATCTCTTCATGAGGAAGTGTATTGTGTGGTTGGGTGACTTAGTCTGGTTGTGTTTCGTTTCCTGTAATCTGTTTCTTGGATTGCTGAAACACAATTGTTCTCTCCTTGGTTACCACCGTGTGGTGGTCTCATTCCCAGACCGTCAGTCCACATGATGGTCTGGGAATGAGACTGCACGTCTAATCGCATATTCCTTCTCACTCCAATGTTATAATTAAATTCAGCCTGTGTGCTGTTTGGTGGATTGGCACCAATTTCCTGTTAGTGTATAAACCCATCATTAGCCAGTTTGTGGTAGTAATGTACATCCTGTGATCTTGGCCACAAAGGAAGCTATGAGCAACATTCCAGTTTGTTGCCTGGTAACCACATGAGCTAGGGCTTCTATCATGCATTCCAGAGCACACTCTGGGGATTATACTGTGTGGCATGGTTAGCCTTGCTCCCCGACTCCTACCCAAGTACAGTGTGCACCAAAAGCTGGGAAGGGGCCTTGGAATGAACACAAAGCAGGAATACTGCTAGTGAACAAACATTTTCACAATTTTGCAGCCATTTTGTGAAATTGTTCACCATTGAATTTGCCTTGCAGTATTTCCATGTATAATAAGCTATAGCTGTGCAAGCTTATTCCACCATTTTTCCTCCTCTCCCCTTTGCAGAGCTTCCAGCAGAAGAGGGTAAGTTGTGTTCTGTAGGCTAGTCAACTTTTAAAAGCTCAGCACTTGAGTCTGAAACTATTAGTTGTGTGTGTGCGTTCTCAGATAAGAGTTTGTATATATATGGCTGGTCAAGTAGGTAACATGTACATACAGAGTGTGTGTGTGTGTGTGTGCAGAAACAATTATAAACCATAGGTACTAAGTCTGAGAGAACAATCAGAGCGGCAGGGCTGACTGCAAAGTTTTCACTGTGTACATGCAAGAGTGGCTTGGATCAGTTGGAATAAACCTGGATTTCCAGTGCCGGATATTCCAATGGCTATGACAGTGAAACACACGCATGCAACCAGACATGAAGAGGCCTGAGGCTTACTGACTACCTTCCTGTAATCTTGTCTTCTCGTGGCTTGTCATCGGAATCAAAGAACATTGAAAGAGCTTTAAACGCTTTGCATTTTATTGTTCGTGGGTGTCCCTGTTGTGTGTATAAGGTGTACCTGTGGCTTTGGGTTTTGTAACGACCTTGGCTAGGATACACAAATCACTTGTGTTTTGTCCTGTGCAAAGAGTTAATGGACTTGTTAATTGCTATTTCCTGCTTTGAATTGTTCTGAAATCATTTATGGTCTCGTTAGTACTGTTTCTTTCAGGTGGCTTGCTATGGGAATGTTGAAGGTGGCTTGCTATGGGAATGTTGAAGGCGTCGTACACATGATTGCAAGACATGGTGGTAACCTATATAGTCACTTCAGGGAGTGCATGGCTAGAAGCTATGCACATGGCTTGGTCCATCCTGAGTGCCTGGGAGTGAGGCTAAGCCAGAAATTGTGTGTTAGCTTCCTTCAGCTTGCTACCATTCTCTGTTCATCGTCTTCAGGCAAAGGTTTCTGACAGGAGAATCTGACAAGTGATATGGTTTCAAACGTACCAGGAGCTAAACTCTATCACCAGCTTCAAAGCTAGCAACTATCATTGTCTGTGCCCCCCCCCCCCAGCAGCATTCACTACCCATTTTACCCCATGATGCTGCAGATGATAGCATGAAATTGCACGGCAGTTTGAATTCTGTTCTACAGTGGTTGTCATGGCGTCTATCACCTGTTGTGTTTTTTTTTTCTTGTTTTTCCTCCTCTTTTGCAGGCAAATCATTATTCACACTCTTTCTGGAGCAATTTGATGACCTATTAGTCAAGATTCTACTAGCAGCAGCTGTCGTATCATTTGTAAGTCATATCTATTACCTTTTGTGTCTCGTGGTGTCTTGTGGTTTGAGGCAAATGGAAAAACCAAACTGGCAGTTTGTGAGAGTTGAACCCAGGATTCCTGACTTGAGTTGCCAATGCTCTGACCACTGAGCTATAACCACCAGACAACCACCAGCCCCCACAATCCTCCAAACATACTCCTGTTATGTCTGCCTCCTCTGTATAAGGCTCTCACTTTATAGGACCAATTTTTACAAATCCAAAGCATTTCCATTTTCATGCCTTTGAATATGGCGACCCTCCTTCTTTGTGCTGTCCATAAATTTACCAGCAATATTGTTAAGTCCGGAGGAATTCAAGTAAGGCCAGCAATTAAAGGGCAGTTAGTCAGTTTTAAATTCCAGTGCTATTAGAGAATGTCTCTTGTTAATATGGCTTCTTTTGAGGGAGGTTGGGGAGGAGGAGGGGGGAAGAAAAGAAGGAGAATGTCCCATGGCTATTACTGTGTGTCGCATACAGTTGTAGATGTAGCCGTGAGTGCTAATGAAAGTTTTTCTCTTTAAGCTTCAATGGGTGTCCAATGGATCCTTTGTGAAGGAACAGACTTTATGCAAAAAAAAGTGCTCAACAGTCATCTTAAAATGACATACAACTATTCAAACTTTTTTTTTACACTGATAACTACGCTGTTACCAATGGAGTAGATAGGAAATACTTTATTTTGAAGACCAAGGGTTACTTTTTGCTGGTGAGGGTTGCCACTGCTTGTTAGGGTTGACCTGACAAACAAAATCAAGATGTCCGGCTCCCTTCCACTTTTCAATAGTGTCAGCGTTGCCTGAGAGTAGACTAGTGGTAGCAAGCATAGCAGTATGTTTGTTCATTACTTTCAATTACATGCTACATTACATTGATTGATTGTTTGTTAAGGCATGAAATAATCATTGAACCGCATCTCCATAAAGCAACAAGGCCTAAAGGTTATACAAGGTCACCCACTGTGCAGGATGCATCTCTGCCAATACCAGGTCTCATCAGCCATCAGCATGACTCCAGGAAGTTCATGTAGCATATCTCATATCTTTATTGGTTGCTAGGTGTAGCGTCTGGTATGTGAACTAGAAACCTGAACTAGAAAACATAAACAGTTTGGTTCCAATACTAACAGACTAGTTCATTCCTACTAATGGGGCCTAGAATCAAGACATAACTTCATTGTGTGAATCATGCCTGACTAGCCTTGTATGAAAATTTTGGGGTTGGCTATCTATTCAAATTTGAAGTCAGTTTATACACATGCAAGTTACTTGGTAAACACATGAGGAGGAGAAATAGCGAAAAGTGTAAACTCGGTAGTTAATTGTCGTGAATCAAACCCGGAGCTCCTGGCTTGAACTAACCAGTGTTGTGATCACAGCTTTCTTTTCAGCTGAGACAGTATGGTTCTTTTGCTTCTGAAATACGTATGCACTGATGCATGGTTACTAGGAAATTGATGCACAGCTGTAAATATCTTAACTGACTTCCTACAACACGAACAGTTACTGGTATATATGTACACACCTTGTAGGCATATTTGTGGGATGTTGCTTAGCAACCAAATCTTTGAACTTCACTCATACAAAGTGGAATGGGTGTGGCAGTGAGTTGCTAGCGATAACATCCAACAAACGAGTTATATTCCCCAGACGTAACAGCATTTACCTATCAAGCTCAGGGAGGTATTTCACATTGGCTTTCTCATGGCTATCAAAAGAGGGAGGACACAGTCACATGGTAGCGACAAGTAGCTGGCATTCCAAGGTCAGGAATCATGGATACGAGCTACAAGTACAGCTCTACTGTCGCTATGATATGACGTCATCTCCTCCCTCCTCTGCTTGGCTACAATGCTAGTAATAATGAATGTGCGCCATTTTCTTCTCCAGATTTTAGCGTGGTTTGAAGACAGTGAAAATCGGGCTACAGCGTTTGTGGAACCGTTTGTTATCCTTCTCATTCTGATAGCAAACTCTGTTGTCGGAGTTTGGCAAGTAAGTAACGGATTGCATGTGGTACTGTGGTAGGGAAGGGAGGTGGGGGGTACCTTAATGTCACAAAGTGGTATGGCATTGTGCTTCTTTGTTTCTGTGTGCCCTCAGGAGAGAAATGCGGAGTCGGCCATTGAAGCTCTCAAGGAGTATGAACCAGAGATGGCGAAGGTGTTACGTCAGGGCAACGGTGGCATGGCTGCCATCAGAGCAAAGGAACTCGTACCAGGAGATGTAGTGGAAGTATCAAGTAAGCACCTTTCCTTTGTTGCCACCACACGCTACAAATAGAGTAGTCGCTACTATACATGTAGCTCTCCCGTTCACAGTCGGTGTCCACCATAGACTCACTACTAGCTAGGACCGGTTTTGACAAGAGTAGAAGGAAGTGTACACATGTAGTGCCTCGTACATTCTTCAGAGAATGGAATCTCACGTGGGCAGTGGACATACAAACTTTGTAATTTGTAAGCTCAAATTAAGTGTACTTGCACTATACTTACACCACTCATCCTCTCTCTCAGTTGGTGACAAGATCCCAGCCGATATCCGAGTGACAAAGATCCTCTCAACAACACTGAAGATTGACCAGTCCATCCTGACAGGGGAGAGTGTGAGCATCATCAAACACACAGACTCCATTCCAGACCCCAAGGCTGTCAACCAAGACAAGAAGAACATGCTCTTCTCTGTGAGTCTCAATCCCCGTTGTTGGTAGCATCATCCCCAAGCTCTCCCCGTTGTTGGTAGCATCATCCCCAGGCTCTCCCCGTTGTTGGTAGCATCATCCCCAGGCTCTCCCCGTGTGGGAGCATCGAACCCAGGGAGAGCCTGGCTGATGTCAAGGGTAGAAGGGTTGTAGAGAAGACGTATTGTTTGTGCGTACACTGAACAGCATGAAGATCAAAGGTACCAGGTAACATACCACACATATGTACATGTAGTTAGCAGGGAGTGACTGACATGTTGAAGCTGGTTGAACAACACCCGAAATATGTTTCCATTCCGAAAATTTTGGACATTTGCTGATTACTTCAAGCTCTAATACCTGACTCTGTCAGTATCTTGATGTTTGCGCACTTTTACATAACACAGGGGATGAAAAGCGGTGCAGGGGCCTGGGAACATTGTTAGTGGGTTTGTCGTGATTGAGCTTCTGTTTGTTTGGGTCCTGAAACTTGAGACATAGCCACAGTGGAAATTCACGCCTTTGTCACTTACCCAAGCGTTGGACAAGAATGTTGGGATTATTTTCCTTTCACAACAAGGAGGGAACATTTGGACGTTCCTCGAGGCGAATTTTTCTGAGGGAACATTTGGACGTTCCTCGAGGCGAATTTTTCTGAGGGAACATTTGGACGTTCCTCGAGGCGAATTTTTCTGAGGGAACATTTGGACGTTCCTCGAGGCAAATTTTTGTGAGGGAACATTTGGACATTACTCGAGGCAAATTTTTCTGCCTGCTTGAAGCAGTTTGGATAATGTTAGCCAGTCCAGATTTAAATTGTAAGATAACTGCATTCAACATCCAGACAGAAAAAAACCTTCAGTTTTGATAAACCAGTGGATCTGCTCTATGGATGGAAACTCAGAAACTAACATGCTGCAATGGTAGAGTCAATAAAAGATCACTGCACATCCGGAGCACGCAAGTGAAGCAGTACCTGCCTGTATCGGCATTTAACAACCCTTTAGGGCCCATAGTGCCAAAAGTCACACTGTACTATAAAGTGCAACTTTTGGCGCTATGGGCCCTAAAGTGTCGATAGAAATACTAGTAGCAGTGATTGCAGAGGTCTGGCCAATTTCAGCAAACATAGACAGACGTACATGGACATGTACACAGCGCTGGGATCATTTAATATAGAATTTGTGACCTTACATTTTGGAAGGGTATTACTTGTATATGTACGTACAAGTGCGCATAAGAACGACTGGCCAAAATTAGAGCGTAAAATTTGAAACTGGGCAAATTTACCATCAGTACTAAAAATAGTAACATGTACTGCACATGCTGTATAGACATAAGCCATTGTTGCTACAGCACGTGACTGGGTGTTGTATTTTTAGTACGGTTCAGTAGTTTTTCCCGGACTATGTGCTTCTATTGGAGTTACACACTCTTATTGTAACTGCCCGTTCTTATGCACTCTTGGTACGTATCAAACTCATGCTTATCTCATTTACTCAGGGCACCAATGTGGCATCAGGCAAGGCACGTGGTGTGGTGGTGGGAACAGCACTGAACACAGAGATTGGGAAAATCCGGGACACTCTGTCTCAGCAGGAAGACGAGAGAACACCACTGCAGATTAAACTCGATCAGTTTGGACAGCAGCTCTCCAAGGTGGGTGGGTTCGTCTACCTCTCTGTCTGCCTGTCTGTCTACCTGGTTGTCTACCTCTCTGTCTACCTGGCTGTCTTCCTCTCTGTCTACCTGGCTGTCTTCCTCTTTGTCTACCTCTGTGTCTGCCTCTCTGTCTGTCTGCCCTCCCTCTCTGCCTGTCTGCTTCTCGTATGCTTCTCTGTCTCTACCTCTCTGCCACTCTTGTCTCCCGTCTCTCCTTCACAATGTGTCTTGGTGGCAGTAGTGCATTGCTGATGATGATAGTGATATCAGAGTAACGACCCACTTTGAAGAAATCACCTGATAATGGAATTCCTCGTTACTGAAGCAATGCCCAAAAGCCCAGCCTCGTTCCCAAGACTTTGGCCATCTTGAGTATTTTATCACCTCCAGTTGGCTTACTGGAAGTTAGCATATTAAATACTGGAGGCAGCAAAGTGGGAATGAGCGTCCCAAAGCCATCTCTTCACATGATGCACTGGTGCAGTGTAAAGCATTCACTGGCTTACTTGCTCCTGCTTATTCTCTTCCCCCTAGGTCATCTCCATCATCTGTATCTCTGTATGGCTAATCAACATTGGACATTTCTCAAGCCCAGTACATGGGGGATCGTGGATCAGGGTGAGTATGGGAGATGAGAGGGAGGTAGAGGGAGAGGTAGGTGATCGTGGATCAGGGTGAGTATGGGAGATGAGAGGGAGATAGGGGGAGAGGTAGGCGATCGTGGATCAGGGTGAGTATGGGAGATGAGAGGGAGATAGGGAGAGAGGTAGGCAATCGTGGATCAGGGTGAGTATGGGAGATGAGAGGGAGATAGGGGGAGAGGTAGGAGATCGTAGATCAGGGTGAGTATAGGAGATGAGAGGGAGATACATTGTAGTGCCTTCCACTGCTACTCAGGAATGAATGAACATCGGCTTCTCTGCTATGCTTCTCTGCTACCACCAACAGAAGCCCTAGTTTTCTTTATATTCCACTGAAGTCTTCTTTCCTTTAGTTGTCAGATTTCTCTCTTCAGTTGTGCAGGTATCAGTTGCTAGGATAATACTGTGAGACAACTTGTGTGTATTCAGTTTGTGGTGGGCCTACTTGAGGCTGCCCTATAGCATCCCAACTTGCCCTATAGCTACTAGTGCATAGTGTATTCAGTTTGTGGTGGGCCTACTTGAGGCTGCCCTATAGCATCCCAACTTGCCCTATAGCTACTAGTGCATACCAGAATGCATCAGCTTTGCAGGAAGTACTAGCTAGCTGTAGCAGACACTGAGGCAACCATCCCCTAGCCACTCAGATGCCCTTTGTCTTGAGTCTGCTCCTTCTCCTGCTCATTAGTATCTACTTGGTGTCAGTGCATACTCGGAAAAGCATCGTGGGAAGTGAAGTCATTCTCGCTAGCTGTAACAGACACTTGGGTAACTTCTCTACCACCCCTAGCTACTCGGTCCACTATGCCTTGACTCAGACATCAGTCTATGCCTGCCAAATCACTCTTTATCAGTTAGCCTCTCATCTTGGTTCAATCTGGTTTTCATCCTCGGCTAGACGATGACATAGCGTTGTTTTCCTGCGGTAACACTCACAGTAGAGTGATGGCATCCTAAGCATTACATATGTTAGCACAGATTCAAACCCCACACTTGTTTTCCGCTTGCAAATAAACACATTGTGGCATAGTAAGGTTCTGCTTTGTAAACACATGGACGTACACTGCTATATGTTGGTAGTGTAGGAGTGTTTTATGAGCGATTGACTGTGTATATGGACTTGAGGCTGTGTACACTAAGCGGAGACAGTTTGTGGTTCTCCCACTCATACCTTGAAGGACGGGCATACACTTCCCCTAAAGTGATAGAATTACATGTACATGTGAAACAAAATCAATTTGAGCTCTTCCTGAGTGCAACATGGCGTCATTGTGGATCCCATTTCTTGAGAAACATACTACCTTACTCCTGGACTAGCCTTGTACCCTGGCCTTCTAACCCCAGCGTTTGTTGCTTGCAGTACTAACGTGGGGGAAGGCCTTGTGTGTGTTGATGTATCAGTGGTGTACCTGGCTGTCAGGTGGCTGTCTGGAGGCGTGGCACATTCTCAATCAGTCATCTTTCAGTCTGAGCTCAAGGCTAGTTGCTGAGGGCAAATCAAACTTTGAATGATCACAATTAACACTGCCATTAACATCCAGGATATTACTTTGGAGGTTTCCAATATCACGTGACTGATTGTGCAGTTCCCTGAGTGTGTGGTTTTGTGTGGGGCCTCTGAATGTCTAGCAATTTCTGTTCAATCTGTCATTCATCAAAAGATTGTAGATGAGCTGTTGTTGTTAACCCCCCCTTCTGAATTCATGCACATCACACACACACACACACACACACACACACACACACACACACACACACACACACACACACACACACACACACACACACACACACAGGGAGCCATCTACTACTTCAAAATAGCTGTGGCACTGGCAGTGGCAGCCATTCCCGAGGGACTCCCGGTCGTCATCACCACCTGCCTCGCACTAGGTCTGTACCATCAAATAGTCTCATTCCCAGGCTCATTCCCAGGCTCTTCCTCCACACAAACTGCTGGATGGGGGCCTGGGAATGAGACTACCATCAAACCATGTATGTAGAAAAACCAAGTGTTTTCTTTTGTACATTCAAAGCATGGTGCAGGTATTTCCGAACTTCCGATAAGAAGTTCTTAGTAACAGGCACATAGCCTGGGAACGAGGCTAGGCTCCTTGAACAATGGCACTTTGCTTCTAAACCCCGCTCTTGCAAGTTTTGGTGATACAGTACCTCAACACCGACATTCTAGTGTTTGTTGGCCTGCTAATGTCGAGATCAATCATTTCCCCCTTCTCCAAACACACACACGCACACACACATGAAGGTACCCGCCGCATGGCTCGTAAGAATGCCATTGTGCGCAGCCTCCCCTCTGTGGAGACACTGGGCTGCACCTCCGTGATCTGCTCCGACAAGACAGGCACTCTCACCACCAACATGATGTCTGTCAGCAAGGTGAGGGGAGTGGAGTGTGTGTGTGTGTGGGGGGGGGGGGGAAGTGGGGGAATGGAGGGGGGCAGGGGGGAAGTGCTCTTGTGCTATGAGCTTGTAAAGATGGAATACATTGTAACTACACGTATGAGAGGTAACCTCTGCCTCTCACTCTCTCTCTTTCCCTCCCTCTCCATAATGTCTGTAGTTCTTTGTTGTCAGTGACATTTCTGACAACGTTGCTCACCTTCATCAGTTCGAGGTCTCCGGATCCACCTACAGCCCTGTCGGAAATATGTGAGAAGTTTTTCATAACTAGTTGGGTCAGAAGTTTATAAACTCTGTTTTCTTATCTGTCGTTGAATGCAACTATTTGTGTGTGGTTGTATAGTTACTCGTCTTCTACCATTTCCTTTCTATTTCCCTCTCCTTTCCTATTCACTGCATGCCTCTCTCTTTCACACTCCCTTCTCCTACTCTCTGCCTTCCCTTACCCTTCTCCCTCACTGCTCACCCCCCCCCCCTCTCACCACTGCCTCTTTCCCTCCTCCCCTCTCCCACCCACCACCTTTCCCTTTCCCCTCCCTTCTCCCATACCCTTCTTTGTCTAACCACTCTCTTCCCTAGTCTTCTAAATGGTGAACAAGTATCAGGCACTGACTACGACAAATGCTTACGAGAATTAGTCAACATCTGCGTGCTCTGCAACGACTCTGAACTCGCATACAATGAGGTAGGGAAAAACTCAACCATATCCCCAGATGTATGTCTGAGTTTCATGTATCTCGATTCCATGCAAGTGTATTTTCCTCTCAAGCTTGGACAAGCAATGGACTAGGCACTAGTAGATTTTGCCTCATTCCTAGGCTAGTTTGAATGGCCTTGGAATGAGGTCATGTGAATTATGCACTTTGTTACACTATGCCAGCAATGCTGGGGTAAACCCTGTCATTATGCTCCACCATATATCTACTTGCAACATGCCTGTGTACGTACTTGTGCTTGTGAGCAGTCTACATGTAATTGGGGTGAGCCTGAGCGAGCCCCACACTAGTGGGACTGCATTGCGGAAGTGTGTGTGTATGCTTGTTTGCTTGCTTGCTTGCTTGCGGCCACATACCGTAAATTTTAAAATGAGCACAGATAAATATTTCACGAAGATTGAACGTCCACGTGCACTTCAGCTCATTCGAGAGTGACAGTGAAGGGCTACAGCCATGTAATTTACATACAAATGTAATGCATTGTACATGCGAAGGTTTGGACCAACACATGCCCAAGTAGTAATCACAGAACCACAAGTTTCTCCCCCACCATGAATACTAGAACATTGTGGTGGGCAAGCATGAATAAAATCTCAATTTCAACTCAAATATATTTTTACCTCTATGACAGCCATTGCTTTGGTAACAGTTAATTTTGAGACTCATAGAAAGGAGGGTCAAAGAGGAGTTAAGAAGGACAGGGACGATGGCTACTAAGCATGTTAGACACATACTGTAGTCTCACGAAAGAGCGCCCATGGGTGGAGCATCTTTCGCGAGACTACGGAACATGTATTTCTCACAGCTTCATTCGTCGCTTTGTAATCTCCTTCCAGGATAAACATAATTACGAGAAGATTGGTGAGTCAACGGAGGTGGCACTGAAGGTGCTGGCAGAGAAGCTGAATGTACATGGACTGGACAGAGACGGCATGACCAAACAGGAGAAGGCCTGCGCAAGCTACAAGGCTGCTCAGGAAGAGTTTGAAAAGGTGCGGGTAAAATGGGACTGCGTGCATGTGAGGGATAATGGTGACAGTATGTCAGAGGGATAAATGTGACAGTACCGTAAACTCTGGTTATTAGGTGCATATTATTTATTAGGCGTATGCTTCCTTCCTGGTACACGGCATCATTTATTAAGCGCATGTGCATTAAATAGAGTACACGATGGCGGCGAGATCGAGTGAAAACCATGGCATCAAGAAGTGACAAGAACACGTAGCACACTCGATGGTCATCCTGAAGTCAAAGAAAGAAGGGCTACACAAGTTTTTCTGCTTCTGGCTAACACAAAGTCACAACACACATCCTTCGCGGCTTACGACTGGACTCTAACTAGGCCTTGTAAAATATCTCCCGTACAACGCGTAGAGCCCCGCATATCTCCTTGAATACACAATGGCTGCGATTCACGGTCTCTTCGAGGAGGATGGGAGCCTTCTGATTTTACCTCGATACTCATGCCCGCCTGTCAGTAGGGCGTGGCTTTCATTGCATCCCTTATTTAGCGCATATCCTCTATTAGGCGCATATTAGCTTACCACTTACACTCATAAGCGCATGCGCTTATTAACCAGAGTCTACGGTATATAGGAGTGTGGTTTTGTGTGTGTGTATGGTATGCCTGTGTTTGGGGGTGGGTGAGTAGGAGGATGAGGCATATATGTGTGGCAGTCCCGTGTAGAAATCGAAGGTTATTCCGTCGCGTATTTCGATCGCATCGCTGCGTTCAAAGCGCCGTATCGCTGAACTTCCGTTAAGGGCGGGGCTCATACTTGCTTCGTAGATGCATGAATATCTAATGAGTTTACGAAGCGTGTATAACCGCCGCCCTTCACGGAAGTTCAGCGATACGGCGCTTTGAACGCAGCGATGCGATCGAAATACGCGACGGAATAACCTTCGATTTCTACACGGGACTGCCACATGTAACTCTATATGAACGGTCTGTGTGTGTAGTCACTGTGGTACATCTTGCAACAAACGAGTGTGGTTTCATGTGTGTAAGTGAGGTAAGGGACCATGAGGCTAAATGAGTGTGGTTTCATGTGTGTAAGGGACCATGAGGCTAAATGAGTGTGGTTTCGTTATGTGTAAGGGACCATGAGGCTAAATGAGTGTGGTTTCGTTATGTGTAAGGGACCATGAGGCTAAATGAGTGTGGTTTCGTTATGTGTAAGGGACCATGAGGCTAAATGAGTGTGGTTTCATGTGTGTAAGTGACCATGAGGCTAAATGAGTGTGGTTTCATGTGTGTAAGTGAGGTAAGGGACCATGAGGCTAAATGAGTGTGGTTTCGTTATGTGTAAGGGACCATGAGGCTAAATGAGTGTGGTTTCGTTATGTGTAAGGGACCATGAGGCTAAATGAGTGTGGTTTCATGTGTGTAAGTGACCATGAGGCTAAATGAGTGTGGTTTCGTTATGTGTATGTTGTACGTGTGTGTACATGACTGTGCATGTCTGTGTGTGGGTTGGTGGGGGACATACAAGTCAAAGATCTGTACAAGTATACCCTGTTTACAGGAAGTGAGCTAGCCTTTCTCTTTCTTCCTTCTCTACCTTCCTTCTTTTGTAGGAGTTCACTCTGGAGTTCTCTCGTGACCGCAAGTCCATGAGCGTCTACTGTCACCCCCTGAAGGCTCCTGCTGTTGAAGGGGAGAAAAACGCTCCCATCATGTTTGTCAAGGTATGTGCATAAATCTTGTGATTGGAAGGAACATGTAGTGGATCAGATCACATTCTATTTAGCCTCATTCCCAGTCTCTCGTGTGTGAGCCTGGGAATGAGACCACAAGATGGGAACATGGAGATACAGTAGAGTTTCCTTGTGTTGTGTGTGTGTGTGTGTGTGTGTGTGGGGGGGGGGGGGGGTTCTATTTTGCCTGCCTGTCTTCCCTAGTTCCTGTTTAGATGATCCATGCATCGTTGGTGGTAGTGTTAATTAACGCAATTAACCATTCCTGTTTTGTGATGGTACATCTGTGTAGGGTGCTCCAGAGGGTATCCTGGACCGCTGCAACTTTGTACGAGTGGACGGATCGGAGCGGATCAACCTCACGCCTGAGATCAAGGAGCAGATTCTGGATGTGGTCAAGAAGTACGGCACCGGTAAGCAAAGGAGGGCAGATGGCTGACTCCTACACTAGCATTGTCTATTTGTGTCTAGCACGATGTAGCCTCATTCCCAGGCTGCTGGGTTGGAACCTGGGAACGAGGCTAGCATGGTATGTTGTGGACTACTGCTCCTAGCCCCCCTACTGGTCTGCAACTGTAGCTGTTACTCATGTGTATGATTGCAAGCTGTTTCCACTCCTGGATCTGCAGGCCGTGACACGCTGCGATGTCTTGCAATGGCCACCGTGGATAACCCTGGTCCCAAGGAAGAGATGAACTTTGAAGATCCTAAGAACTTTGTGCAGTACGAGGTGGGTGTGTGTGTGTGTCTGTCTGTCTGTTCTGAGAAACACCATACAATGCCCCTTTCTTCCTCCCCTTCAGAGTGAAATGACATTTGTGGGTGTGGTGGGGATGTTGGACCCCCCTCGCCCGGAGGTGAAGGACTCCATCCAGGAGTGTGCAGACGCTGGAATCAGAGTGATTGTGATCACCGGAGACAACAAAGCTACTGCAGAGGCCATCTGCAAGAGGATAGGTATCTTCCAGCCGGACGAGGACTGCAAGGGTAGGTGATAGGGAGGAGGGGGGAAGGAGATGGTTGGTAGGGAGGAGGGGGGGAGGAGGGGTGGGTGATAGGGTGATAGGGAGGAGGGGGGGAGTGGGTGATGGGGAAGAGGGAGGGGAGAGTATTGGGGATTGTGATCACTGGAGACAACAAAGCTACTGCAGAGGCCATCTGCAAGAGGATAGGTATCTTCCAGCCAGACGAGGACTGCAAAGGTAGGTGATAGGGAGGAGGGGGGGAGGAGGTAGGTGATAGGGAGGAGGGGGGAGTAGGGGTGGGTGATAGGGAGGAGGGGGGGAGTGGGTGATGGGGAAGAGGGAGGGGAGAGTAATGACACTGTCAAACATTTGATGGGTGGCATGATATTGTAATGCAAACCAATAGTGTACTGAGAGAACATAAACATCTTTTACTGAGTTATTGAAAAATTGCTGTAGCAATGAAATGGTTGAGACAAGTCCTCCTTTCTCCTTTCCTCCCATTCCCCTTTTTCTTTCCCTCTCCTTCTCTTCCTTCTCCTTCTTTCCCTCTCCCTCCTTCCTCTCAGGATTGTCTTTCTCTGGACGTGAGTTTGATGAAATGACTCGGGAGGAGCAGCGCAGTGCCTGTCTCAATGCCCGACTGTTCTCTCGTGTGGAGCCGGCTCACAAGAGCAAGATTGTTGAGTATCTGCAGAACGAGGGAGCCGTCTCTGCCATGGTAGGTGCTGGATATTTTGTTATGACACCAGACAGTTTGTAGTCCTCTACTAAGAGATCGGACATTTTGTTGTAGACATGTTCCAATATCATACATGTATGTTCTCCTCTTCCTTCTCCTCCTTCTCCTCCTTTTCTTCCACCTCCTTCCCCTCCTCTTCCTTCCTTCTCTTCCTTCCTCCTCTCCCCTCCTCCTCTCCTTCTTCCTCCCCCTCCCTCCCCCTCCCCCTCCTCCACACACCCTCACTCACACACAGACTGGTGATGGTGTCAACGATGCTCCTGCACTGAAGAAGGCAGAGATCGGGGTAGCCATGGGGTCTGGAACTGCAGTGGCCAAGAGCGCCTCTGGTAAGACCAGGATACTCTCTTGCTACAGTGAGCTAGAACTACATAGCAGTTTGATCCAGGCACGCATCATATCGAATATTATACATGCAACTTGTGTGCATTAGCTCAGAGGCCCTGATTGCGTCAGTTCAAAGTGCATAGAGAGCCAGTCGTCTGTGCCCATGTACAGTTGAACGTCATGAATAAACTATATCCCGCAACATTGTTCAGAGGCAACCCTGGCCATTTCTGGCTCACCTCCAAAGTGCACTGCAACTAACAGCTCCTGCTCAGCAGCTTCAGGAGATGTCCTGGATTGTAGACCTTCAATCTGCCGCAATTGCTCCATTGAAGGCCAACTACAATTTGGGACTCCCATGTTGAGCAGGAGTTGTGTGTTTTAGAATGTTCAGTACTGTAGGAAGCCACTTATGCAAACCAAGCAGCCCCAAATTGAAAGTGTTTTGAGAACTAAACTGCAATCAGTTTCAATCCACTTACATGTATGACAGTTACATAAAACCCTTTTGGTACCTGTTTGGATAAAGAACATTTTAATGCACATGTATACTTGCATGAAACTCTCGACGATGCCAGGAGCTTATGAGGGCCAAGTATAATCATAAGTTCCTGACGACGAGATGCCCAATTTCTGTTCCTTCCATTACACAGAAATGGTACTGGCAGATGACAACTTTTCGACCATAGTGGCAGCAGTGGAGGAGGGAAGAGCCATTTACAATAACACTAAACAATTCATCCGTTACCTCATCTCGTCCAATATCGGAGAAGTCGTTAGGTAGGGACACGCCCTCACACCCTCACACACTCACTTCTCACACCACTTGAACCAGGGTGAGATGATGTCATAATCATCCATTCTCTGAGACTGTGATTGGGTGGAGGGTGTGGCGGGTGTGAGGGGTGGAGGTGGTGGGAGGTTTTCTCACACTACCCTCACACACACACCTTCACACACACACACAACCACTGTCAACAAGACGAGAAGAAATATTCTGATCACCCTCCAGCGCACACTTTTGTAACCAAAGTGTCTTCTACCCATTATCAAACTCTTCTAACTTCCTTTCTCCTCTTCCTTCACTCTTCAGCATCTTCCTCACGGCTGCCATGGGTCTCCCGGAAGCCCTCATTCCTGTCCAACTCCTCTGGGTCAATCTAGTCACTGACGGCCTCCCCGCTACTGCCCTCGGCTTCAACCCCCCTGACCCCGACATCATGAGCAAACCTCCCCGCTCTGTCTCCGATCCTCTTATCTCTGGCTGGCTCTTCTTCCGCTACCTGTGTATCGGTGTCTACGTCGGGTTTGCAACTGTCGGTGCTGCTTCTTGGTGGTTCATGTACTACAGTTATGGCCCCCAAATGACATTCTCCCAGTTGGTATGTTGCCAGTTGACTATCATGTTAGTACACGAGCAATCAGCTTTTTCTGGCTTATGTACGTGTGTATGTTTTAGAAGGCTAGAAAGGTGTGCATCAAATGGGGTAATCCACCTAAAATCTTTATAGTGGGCATACATGAAAGTTGATACATTGTAACTGTAAGTTGATAACTGATAATTATAGTTCTAAATGGCCACAACATAAACATCTCTGAATTCTTCCCACACTTTCTAAATCCAACCACATGCACTGTGTGCATGGTTTTCACCTAGTTGGGCTTTATGAGATGCATGAACAATCAACGAACGAACCACATGCAATACTCTAGCTACTGAACTTCAATATACAGTGTAGTGTAATAGTGTATGTACCCTAAGCTGCTGTGGTGGTGCTCGACTCTTATACAAGAAGGTGTGCATCATTTGGAATGTGGAGCAATGTGTTTTTAAACTTCTTTGAACTGCTACTTCTATTCCTTTAGTCACCCCTTCCCCCTCACCTTTTCTCCCACTCTCACAGAGCAACCACCTGAAGTGCACTGAAGACAATCCTGATTTTTCAAACATTGAATCGTGCAAAATATTCGATGACCTCCATCCTATGACAATGGCCCTGTCTGTCCTGGTTACCATAGAGATGCTTAACGCACTCAACAGGTGGGACACACTTCACTGTAGATGATGATTCTAAATAATGCCTACTCTCACTACATGTACCAAAGATAAGACACCACTGAATACAAATGTGATTTCATAACACTTCCTGTGCACACACGTACACACACACACACACGCACACACCTGCTCACATACATGCACACACACACACACACACACACACACACACACAGTTTGAGTGAGAATCAGAGTCTCCTAGTGATGCCTCCCACGAGGAACGTCTGGCTGCTGGGTGCCATTGCCCTCTCCATGACCCAGCACTTTATTATCCTCTATATTCCCTTCCTAGCTGTAAGTGCTATATATGAGACAGTCCCGGATAAAATCAACTACATTGTACTACTCCATTTTGTGTTTCGAAGTGCTGCGTAGCTCATCAGATATTTATGCATCTATGAAGTGCAAACAAACCCCGCCCTTAAAGGAAACGGAAGTTCAGTTGATGCAGCACTTCAAATGCAGTGATATGCTCACAATAAGTGACAGTAATATTCAGTTTCTATCTGAGACTGTACTCTAGTCTCACATCACCTTTACATGAAGCCTCGTACCCAGGCCGTGTGTGAGGAGAGAGACGGCCTGGCTACTTGAGACAAAGCTATATATTGTGTGTGTGTGTGTGCGTGTGTGTGTGTGTGTGTGTGTGCATGCGTGTGCGTGCATGCGTGCGTGCATGTAGTGTAAGTGGGTATTCCTCTGTCTCCACTTGCCATCGTGCAAGAGTCCACCAGCATGACTTCTTGCTAATGGCCAAGCAGAGAAACAGTAATCAGTGGCCATGACCACGAGTGGCAGGCTACATGTTCTACACTACATGTAGCTCCACCCACTCACTAAAGCCACACAGTATAGGAAGGCATGTGACTGCCATGTGCAGTGAACTGAGCATGGATCCACCCACACCTTCCTTGCACATGCACCCCCTTCCTTTCCGTCATAGCAGACAGTTTTCCAGATCACTCCACTGAACTGGACGGAGTGGTTCGCAGTGCTCTGTTTCTCTATGCCAGTCATCTTTCTGGATGAGTTCCTCAAATACATCTCACGACAGCTAGGTCAGTGAAAAATTATCTAACGTCAGGAGGGGGGATGATGTGATTGCAGTTGGGTCATTGTGTAAGATTGACCCCGCTTCATTCCCAGGCTTTCCCCTTGTTTTATTGGGGCCTGGGAACAGGGCTAAGGTTGTCCAGTGCTTGTGAACTCATGACAAGTTGTTTGGTTGGTGGAAGATGATTATGATAACACCAACAGTATAGACAACAGGCTAGCCTTCCTGTTTGGACTATTGTGACAATGTCCTTCCTGCATGTGTAGCATCCTGTTTGGACTACATACAGTAGAGTAGCCGTAGATCCAGCAGTGGACTTTACCTAGCCTCGTTCCCAGGCCAATCCCAGATTTTATCTCGCAGCTGTGGAGAAAAATCGTTTTTCTCCACAGCTGCGAGATAAAATCTGGGAGTGGCCTGGGGACAAGGCTAGGCTTTACCTGGTTTTGCTCTACTACAGTTGAAGAATCCCTCACCTAGCCACTATTGATTATAGTTATGTAAACATTTAGTCATTAAAGAGAATATAATGCTGTCATTTTCATTGCAGAAACTTGATGACATTATTATACACTCTTGTAGCACGATGGTCAACACTTTCACTTTCTGTTATTCTCTGTCCACCAGAAATGGGAAAACGAGCAAAGGCAAAGGCAGAATAATACACAATAAATTTGGCAGCCATTATAAATCAGAACACAGTATTATCATTATTATTACTACTACTGTATGGTAGTGTACACGTTTATGTGTAGGTTTCTTACTAGCAAGTTGTTCTATCAGAGACCATTCTAATACGTTTATTTCTCCACATAGCATGCATTAATTTTGGTTTTCACATACCTTTTATGTGGTATTTATTATTCTAGTAGACCTCTTTTAATTATTATGTAGACCAATGCACAAATATACAATTTAGTATTCAGAATGTGAAGCACACCTAGACATTTGATCTATCACAATCAGAGCAACAAACCTGGCATCTCTCAAACTAGCTAGCTTCTAATGTAGCCTCATTCCCAGCTAGGCCTTCCTACCATCCATGAATGCTTCCAGTTTTGCATACACACTGAAATGATCAAAAACTGGATGGTGGGTCTCAGAACGAGGCTACATACTTCCAATGGTTGCCATCTCATTCCCAGGTTCTTCCCCAGCTTTTGTCACATATACAGTTATATAGCTTGGGAGAAGACTAAGAATGAGGCTATAGGCCTCAATCCATATACTGTAAGTAGTGGTAGCTATAGAACAAGGCTAGTAATGACAAAGACTTATAGGTGGTAGATAGTAAAGTTCTTTAACAAAATTTAGACATGGAACACAAGGGCCAAGTATAAGGGTGTGGTGATATGGATATAGTAATTATGGTGTATGTATGTGTATCAATCCCAGGCCACCTAATGGGGGACGAACAGTCGGCTACAATATAACACTGTTCTTTATCGTGTGTGTATGAAGGAGTCAAGCTGGTCTGCAAGCTTCTCCTCCCCAAAGTCCTTCCTGAACACCTCCACTAGCCACTCCCCCACCTCCAGGGGGGTTCCAATCCCCACGTCCCTCAGCCTCTGCCTCCCCTCCTCTGAGTTGAGCACTGAGTCATTGTCCTGACTAAATGAGAAGAACTGCACCTTCTGGGAGCATGCTGACTGTAGCTTGTCTTGGATCACCTGGAGGAAAGAAAGTGTATCATGAAGATAGAATGATTACTCTCTTGCATTGTTCAGAGAAAAGTACTTCAGTTTCATATGAGCAAGTGAGAGGTGAGGCTGGTACTGATTTTATGCACCTGCATGAGTACACTAAACCTTTGTGTCTGTCCTGAAGCTATGGCATAGAAGTGATTGTGTGTTGGAAAAGCCGAAAATTACAGTCAATGCTGCCCTGTGTCAGGCATAGCTAGCTACTACTCATGACTTGAATGGACCTGCTGTGCTCCTCTTGTGTGCTACTCCAAACCATTTCACTGTCTCATTTCTGATCTTACGATTTTAGAGCATTTATATGAATCTGGATTAGTAAGGCCTAGTGCAAATGTGAACAGGGCTGTATACATAATCTATTGGTAAATGAACAGTTGCAGCTTTACAACTCATCTGCTAACCTTTTCGCAAGTGCTTCGGATATCACAATCCCAATCCAAGAAAAGAGTGAAGATAAGTCTGATAGTGAAACAGGTGGGACTGCTAGCTTTTGATTTGCTAAAATACTTTAGGTCTAATGTTTGAGGTGGATTTGTGACTAAAAACTGGCAATGTCCAGTGATCACAAAGTGTGGAAGTTCCATATACGTAGATATGGTGATGTGGTCAAGTTGAAACATACCAAAAGTTCCTCCTTGACTTGGTGCCTCATGTACTCCACTGGAGGGTGCCTCTCCTCTTCTTTCAGGTGCCTTCCCTGTTTCATGTGCTCGGCATAGAGCTTGTCTCCAAATGTGAGACATACCAGCACTGGCACTTTCTCTATCTGCAGTCTCTCCAGCCACTTCTTGGCCGACTGCGTGTGTGCTTTCCTAAGGAAGGAGGTGCATCATTATTCTGGTTAATCTATCAAGCCAGACCATCTCTCATAGCCTCGTTCCCAGGCCACTCCCAGATTTTATCTCACAGCTGTACTGGCCGCATATTGCGTGGGCACATTGCCATCATTACGAAACAAGTCCACCATTTCCGGTCTGTGACGTAGTAATAGTACCAAGCCTTCTCCCAAGTTTTCTCCATAGCTGTGAGATAAAATCTGGGAGTGGCCTGGGAATGAGGCTACATCTCTCACCCTCCAGAAAAGTAAGAGAAGGTCTAGTGAACTGAGCATGGATGTTATTAGTATTCATTGTTTTAATCTGCAGCCGAAATACTGCACCAGTATTAGTCTTACATACTGAAGCCAAGGTGTTGCTACTGTCTCAAAATGGAACAGTAGGATCTGATTGGTCAGCAATTCATGAACACTAACATCTGCTAGACCCTCTCTCACTTTTCTGGAGAGTGAGAGATGGTCTGGCTTAATAGACTATATTCTGGTATACTGAATCATTCTTAAGCTGTACCTTTTGGGATATTTGGTGACTCAAGTCAGGATGACAGAAAGTCATCATTTGTTTTTATGCAGGACATGTCATGAATCACTGATAAGCTAATACCCAGACCTTAGTGTTGCTTTGCTAACATAGGTGAAGGCCTGGGTATGAGGTTACCATGTACCCACATTTCTGGATCTGATGACTAGCCTTGTTTTTAAGGCTTCCACCTAGATTAGCTCTTATGCATAGGTACAAGTGAAAAATGAAGCCAGCTGATGACAAGGTAAACATACTTGTAATCAACGACAAAGATGATGATCTGTGCAACGGTGACGAGGAGGTCTGCAAGGTCTCCAATGGTGTCATCCTCATCGTCCACTCCTGGGAAGTCCACCACGTCAAGACCCTCAACATGTTCATCCAGGTTGTACATGAAGGGAACAGTTGTCCGTTTTGCCTCTGTTGTCCCAGTGGGAATCTAATTATGAGGCATGGTGGGTGTGATAGTTATTGCAATCAGAAATGATACTGGGCCTAATGTTGACAGGTTAGCCTCATATCATTTGCAGGCCCCACCCAGCTTTCTGTCAATTTCAGTATGGTCATTCACGCATGGGGAGAGCCTGGGAACGAGGCTAGATGCAGATAGTAAAAACCTTAATTGAAAACTGTAAAAGTCCTTTCACTTCAGAGCAAGTACAGTTACTGCCTTGTTCCCCAGGTCATTAATTGCAGTATGCAATTATGGATATGGCTTCATTCACTAGAAATCAAAGACTAGAGGCAGCCATCATGTTAGATGTCTGAATGAAGCTAACACATAGCATTAAGAGTACAAACAATCATACCTTGATTCCAAAAAGTGTGTTGACCAGAACAGACTTCCCCGAATTCACAAGGCCAGCCACTCCCACTGCTGTGTACTTAGCCAGCTCCTCACGAAGGTTGTGTACCATCAGTGCCCACTTCAGCCAGCGAGCAATAAGGGGGCGGTGGGAGAAAGCTACAAGCGAAAAGGTGGTTTCCTTGAATAGCTTACCCCACCTCATAGTTAGGCTGTTAAGGCTAATAGAGGCATCTATTTCACGTTCCTTGCAAAGATCGACCAATTGACGTTCAAATGAATAGGTGATGTATTGGCTGTTGCAGGTGACAGTTTTTGTCATTCCCTGGACCATGAACTGAAGCTTTGCAGTGTACGGACCATCATCAGGTGCTACTGACTGAGGACCAAGAACAGTCTTGATATAGTCAAGGATTTTGACTAATAATTGATCTCCACGGCATTTTGAAAGGATTGGCTGAATGTCAGAGTAGTTAAGGCTGAATAAAGCCCATACTCCAACTGTTGCTGCTGCTGAAAGCTTGAGTGCTGTCAAATGATTGGCTTTCCGAGATTTCACAAGAGGTATATTAACCTCCTGCTGTTCCATGAAGCCTCCAAGAAGAGCTGTGCAGGTTGCAAGATCATTATTTCGAATGTTATTGACAGCTTCTAGCATTTCCTGGTTGAGCAGAATAGTGCTTTGCTTTTCAGTTGGAGAAGTAGCCTCTGCTTGAAATTGACATTTTGTTCCGATTGCTAGTGCAGCTAATCTCTTTCTTCCATCAATCAAAATATCAAGGGGAGATTTCAGTATGGCATCACTCTGCTGGGAAGGCTTGCCACTGATAGGATACAAAAGCTCAACGTTCAGACCACTTACTACTTGTATGGGGTGACGATGCTGTGTTGAGTGTAGTTTGTCACGTGCTCTTACTAAGCACTCTCCCATTTCAACGATCTCAGGGTTATCTACAGACTCCAATTCCTCTGGACTGTATTTAAACTGTGCAAGTTGTGGAAGGAACTTTGTGGGATATGAAAGCCTAGCAATACGAGGAAAAACATCACACGTTATCTCCCCAGACTCTTCCTTTCTTGGAGATAATAAAGCAGGTACTTCAGGAAATCGTTCTTTACATTCATTCTCAGTCTTGAGTAACAGTGAGGGAGGGATTCCAAGCTTAGTGCGCATTGCTGCTTCTTCAAAACCATGTATCATTAATGTAGATGGTGGCAGATCCAAGTCACAGGCAATTAGTGCTTTGGAGCATGACAGAACTACATTGTGATTGGCATTTGCAATTGCATACAGAACACTCTCCAGAGGTACAACTTGAACCACTTTTTCAAGAAAATTTCTGATGACCTCCACTTTGTGAGAAGGGGTCCAAGAGCTGCTGTGTGGGTACTGCTCAAGGAGGGCACTCAGGTAGGCCAGCTCAATCAGCCTGGATGGAGTGAGCCTAGCCAACTGCTGCTGCCGGGAACTGACACTGTATACCTAAGGAACAAAGGGCCTGAGTAAATCTTGTAGGTGCCTAGTATTATGTTAGTGCTCCAGATGTTTTCGGCTCACAATGGTGGCAAACCTGGGAACGAGTCTAGGAAAACCACTCCCTAGTATACATCTTAAATACTTACCGGTTTCATATTAGCTGTCACCTCCTGTTTGACAGGTTTAGCAAAGTGACTATGGAGCATCACTTTCACCTTTCCATCTTCTGTGTTAATTTTGCAATTTTCTTTCTGAACATTGAACTGAATGGAAGAGCCACTGATATCTCTAGCTGGTGTCTCCATCGACTGTGCACCAATAGACACTTCATAGCTAAACCAGAGGTCACGCCCCTCCAACACGATGGCAGTTTCACTGCCAAGGGGGTGCAGTTCCACAGAATCTATGGAGGGTTTCAAATCACCAATCTCCCCTGGTGCGTGTGTTGGTGCAGAAGGGATGCAGTACTTTGGATCTCTATCTAGGTAACTGATGAACAACTTCTTGTTGTATGCTGCCATTGAGTGCTGTAGTGTAAAGAAAAGTATCTGGTCATATTGATCCAAAAGCGAAGAACAATTAAACAGCACTATTACTTCACCTGCTTAAAAAGATTGGCTTCAAGGGCTCCAACCTCAGCTACTCCAAGCTGACTGTGTGCATGAGCCTGTTCTTCTGTCACCTTATTCCACACTGAACCAGCAGAGGAGATGAGGTAGGAGGTTGAACATAGGGAAAGTTGTCTGGCTTTTCCCCCTGCTGAAAGTTTGGAAGCCACTCCCTTCAAGTGAGATTTTAGCTCAGAGAGCACTTGCAGACCCTCTACATCAGGAACTAAGGGTTTCCCTTCCTATAATATGATCATAACCAATTACTTTGGCTGCAAGGCAAGTTCTAGCAACAGTATTAGTCTACTCACAATCACAATTGCTTGGAGTTTTCCTAGATACTGGAGTAGAAGAGACGTGATTGTATCTTGCAAGGGCTGCCAGAGAAGGTACGTAATTTAAACAGCAGTAATTTTTAATCACAAGTTTATACCCTACCAAACTTACAGCTTTCACATGCTCTGGTACTTTACGCTGAACATCACTGTTTTCTATCCCCTGGAGTAGCTCCACAGAGCTCCAGCTTTCATCTAGGAATCTCATCAGCTGAGGAACACAATCATCCTGGGAGTAGACTGTGTGGATGGTGGCAGTGAAGTCTGGTCGCTGCATGGCCACCTTCTGGACAATTTGAAGAGCGACATGAGGCTGTCCAAATGTGATGCAAGCCAGGTTCTCCTTCAGTAAATCAGCGCTGATGTAGGGTAAGTCCCACACTTGCGCAGTCACTGTGCTTGCCAGCAAGCCACCAAAAGAAAACCCTAAAAAATACAAAAAAAAATTTAAATTGCATATATACACTGATAGTTATTACCCCAAGAAGGCTCAATGCTATGAACTTTACCATGAATTTTACCTGTGAGTACAATGCGACATTGCTTGTTGAGGAGTTCCACAATGAAGCGAACTGGAAACTTCTCACTTTGGTTCTTGATACCTGCAGAGTAAATATAGCCGGTTAGATGATGTCATCTTGTAACATATCAACAAAATTTAGTACATGTTTATGTATAGGTAAAACCTCTGAACAAAGGACACATTGGGGACGGGCCATTTGTCCCTTGTAGAGAGGTTGTCCTCTTCTTGGAGGTGGTACCTATTAGTCCTAAAGGACAAAAAACTAACACTTAAAATGTATTACAATATATTTTTCATTTTTTCTATTGCAAGATGGCAAGAGCAATACTAGTCTACTTAAAATGTAGAATGATGCAATTATGACATATATTTATACAGCAACAAAATGAACACTCGATTGATTATTTGTACTTAGTTACTTGGTATTGACCAATCAAATTTCAGTATTTTTGCAGCTATACTCTAGAAACCTCCTAGGAGGTGTCTATGAGATTAAGAAACCTCCAATAAACCAATCTGATTGGTCCAATGGTTACAGCCATGGTACAAATATTATCATTGCCACTGAAGAAGACTACTGTAAGGCAGCTGAAATATTTGGCTGCTCTAATCAACAAAATGAACGTTACCTTCATTAAAAGAGAAAAATTGTTGCCACTCTAGAAGGTTTGGCTGACTCTGGAAGGCAAAGTAGTAGGTGGCATCACCCTGCCTAGCAACAAGGTAGCGGTCTTCCTTTGACCGAGATATGGAGACAGCTCGGAAAGAGTGACCAGGAACAAGATCTTTCTTCTTAAAGAAGCTCTGATAGTTGCCAGCATCACATGTGGTGACAGCTAAGCTGCAAATACCTGCATGGTAGACCGTGTCCTTGCTAAACAGTGGCTCGCTGGCTTTGGCAGTTTGTACTGACATGACTACAGCAGCACTGGACTCTGATGAGAGTTGTGTGTGGGTTTCAATAGCTAGCTCCTTGGCCTTCTTGTATGTGTCTTCTGAGATCAAGAGCTCCTCTTTGTGGAGTATTTGCAGCTGTTCCTGCACACTCTCCAGACTCTGGCCTGACTGGAGGGAGGTTGTGATGAACTTGTCCACAACACCCTGAACGACCGTTGACTTCTCTCTGCTGCTCTCAACATCTTTCTGTAGAACTTTTAGGGTATCTTTGACTCGTGCCAGGAGGACTGGAGTCTTGGTTCTGGGACAATATTTTTCTTCAATGCTACTTGCTAATGGATGTTCCTCAACTAGACGGCTCCTAAGAGCATCAACTAGAGCCTGCCACGTTGGCTTCGGGTCAACTGTCTTCAACCAGTGTTGTATTACTCGAAGAAGACACTTCTTTTGGTCATTGGATTGAGCCTCAATACCATCAAGTGTACTTGCTGGTACTTTCAGTGTAAGGCCAATGTAGTACCACTTTGTGCAAGCTTCATGGAGTTCTTCCAACACAGTGATCAAGCCATCAGGACTTAACTCCATGATTCATAAACTGGACGTCAAGACCATAAGTAGAACGTTTACTAACTGCAAGTCGTTTGAAAAAGCTATATAAGAGTTAGCTCGAGGTAGAGTTGCTTTTGAAATGCTGGATGGGAGGTATGTTTCTATCTACGAGCTAGATAGCTAGCTAACTGCAGTTCAATGGCGTTCATATTCCTAGACTCACCCACCAGCTTATGCAACTCCCCAATGGGCGTATCGATCACTGCAACTGTTTACGATCGTTTCAGCCCCACCCACTTTAGAAATGCCAAAATACGTCATGAATATGCGAAGTAGCGATATCGGAGTAAAAATTGAAATTAATTTATCACATTAACAGCTATGATTTTTGAAAAGAGCATGAAACGGCGATTCTAACGGTACCAATATCATTAACTTTGAGTCCATACAGCAGGTTGTATGAGCTTAGAAATGCAAGTGATTTGCAGAAAATTTATAGATCTACGTTGTTTTTGCGTGATTATGCGTCCGGTACACGTTCCGCAAGCGACTGCTAGTCCAATTGAGATGAAACTCGCTGTGAAGGTTATTCAGTACCTATTCAGTCCAGTGAAGGTTGTTCATTTTGAATACCTAGTGTAATGCCTGCACTAGGCTTGATAAACGCTTAAAAAACGGCGTTTTTCGGTTGTAAATAGTAGCATTTCCGCAGGAGTTGGATCAAAGTTGCAATCAAAAACCTGCACTGTCCCCTTGGGCAACCAGTCCGGTATACAAATGTAGTTGTTCATCGTTGAATATTGAAAGTCATTGTGAGCAGGAGTACAAAGTCTGTTACTACCTCAAAAATACACAGAAAAGGGATGAAATATGACGAAAAAAGTGCATGCATTCTTGACTAAGGCAGACATTTTCACAAAATTAGTAAGTGCAAATGTACCCAAGCATCTAAGAAACCTCTGTACTCAATTTGATGCAGATGCGTTGTAGCAATGTGTAGATATGGCCTCTGTAGACGAAAACTGGCATACTTCTGGAGACTCTGACATCGCTATGCGAAGAATAAACTAATATCAGATTCCAGAGTCTGATTACCTAGGCTCACCCATCAGTTCTTACTGCTGCTAGCTATAGTGCAGCCCTCCAAATTATGGGCGAATCGATCGCTGTACACATCCAGGCCCGTAGCCAGGATTTTTAAAAGGGGGGTTACATGGGTGTCACGTCAGATGTGTATGTATGCATGCACAAGCATGCAAGACTAGGGGGGTGTGGGGGCATGCTCCCCCAGGAAATTTTAGAAATTAGATGCTCTGAGATTGCTTCTGAGGTCATTTTGGGACAGAAGCAGAGCCGTAGTAGCTACATGGTTCGCGGAGTATTGCTTTGGCTGTCCACGTACGCATTTGCTAAGCTAGCTGACTTCGAATTTTCCAAGAGAGAAGGTACTAAGGTTGACAGAGCAGCAGGTTGGGTGACATCATTGGAAGACAACTGGTGAACTCTCGAGCGCCTGAAATAGCGATTTATTTACGCACGTATTTAAGCGCGTCCTTTCATCGCAGCGGCGTAAACAGCTTACGCGAGCGTTCCGCGCTGGTCCTCCATGAATAAACTCGCATATAGCTGCAACCAGACTTGTTTTGACGGCGGTGATTCTCAATAGCATCGAGGCTAGTGGACCAATTTCAAACGGTAGGGCACTTAAAATGCACAGTTAAGCGGTGCATATAAAATCTTTTCGAGCCAAAAGGGGGGTTCGACCGAACCCCCTCGAACCCCCCCTGCCTACGGGCCTGACATCTGCGATATCATAGATCGTTTCAGCCCGCGCCCCACCCACTTAAAACGTCAAATTACGTCAAAATCTGCGTGCAAACACAACATTGCTAAAATAAAACTGTACACAAACACAAAAGGTAAAAGTACACATTTACAGACCATGGTAAAACACTCGTGGAGTGATAAATGGGGAGGGGGGTAGGGAGAAATCTTGAAAAGCAATTTTATTATACAGGTTCTATACACACAAAACGATAAATCTGTATGGTCTCCTGTAAATAGAGAGAAGAGCAAGAACAGTCAATACCAGGTAGTTACATCATCCAACAAGACCATCTCAATGTTGCGCTGCAGACACTGCTCACTCTAACCTCACTCAAATCAAAAACAGGAGGTACTTGGAAAGGAGACTAGTTCACTCAGGCTTGCCCCATGATGTTGACATGTCTACCTAGCCACTTGGTGGTTAGTGCTATCCAAAGACTTGAAAGGTTTGGTAATATAACATCTGATAGTTTCAGCTTCATATTTCAGTTTTAGCTTAACCTTTGACGTGTACATACTTCCTTGGTATGCTTGGTACAAAAGCAATCCTAGTACACTCACTTGACATCAAACAAAGGTTTGACTATGAGGTTAAAATTGTATTTGTTGAGTAGAGGCCTACTCCAATAGGGATTTGTAAAGCAAAGCTGATAGCCCATAACGCAGCAGAGTCTCAGTGGTAGCAGCATTTCTTACGGTGTGAGGTCTGCAACAAGCCATGACTAATGTTCCGAATGCCTGCCCATCCAATGAATTCACACCAATTCCATAGAAGTGGTATTGATAATGATGAATACTGACAGTGCATACCTTTAATCACTGCCAGAGTTGTGAATTGGCTCTTCCACTTGTGCAGGCAGTGTTGTGCTGTGTTAAGAAACCAGTGTAGGAGGACAAAGGTCACATGGGCAAGTTTGTGCACGCCCAGCGTATTGACACAACACTCTGGTGTTTGTAAATTCTTGACAGAAGCAACACTCTATAGTGTATAGTCTGTGTGTCATAGCTGGGGGTAATGGGGCTTAAAGATCATTAGACAAAGCTGTAGTCTTGTGCCCAAACAGGAGAAAAATTTGGGTACTCTTATGCCCAGATGGAAAACTAGGGGGGGAAAATCTATCTAGGGGGGAAAAATCTATCTAGGGGGGAAAATCTATCTTACCACAAGGTTGCCACCTATAGATTGTTTGCTTGCTTGTAGTAAGGCAAGAGGCTGCTTGTGAGAATGGACTGGAAAAACTGGGCTACGTGAACTGCTCTGGAGACTAGCCTTGTACCCAGACTAACTTCCAAGAACATAGTTATGAGAGACTGGTGTCTAGAATAAGCTACTTTACATATTAGTGATAAGTGCATATAATTAGCAAATATTCTTGTTGGCATGTACACATAACTTTCCATAATTACAATCATAAACTGGTTATGAGAATGGCCTGGAGAAACACACATTTGAGACTAGCCTCGTTCCCGGCTCATTGCCTCTCCAGAAAGAGCATGGGTACGAGGCTATCTTGGGGAGAGCCTGGATGCTTGCAAAAATGTGCTATAAAGGCATGTGTATATTAGTGGTAAATGCATGTAATTAGCAAGTATCCCTTTTGGCAAGTATCACATGAAGCCATCGTGTGTAACAAGGTAATATTCACAACCTGTACAAGTGCAAACACAACTTGCTCACCCAGACATGGTTGCAGGCTCCAACATGCCCTCAGAGACTCCATTCTCGTTCTCGTCACTAAACACTCCACTGCTGCTGTCTGATCCGTTCTCCTCCGTGGCCATTGGGGAATGCTTCTTCTCGATCCGCGAAATCTCAGTGTCCATTTTATCTCCATCAGAGTCACACCCAGAATCAGGTAGCTCAACTCTAGTTCTCTTTGCTGGAGGCACAACAGATGCGTCGTCACTCTTTTCTCTCTTTCCCATCTTTGACGTTTCGGCCGTTGGGTCTGAACTCTGTAGTTTTGCCTTTGGCTCCTTCCTGGGATGTTTCTCTTTCCTCCGATGACGCAGCTTGACTTTCGTGTGGTACTCAATCGTCACTCCATCAGGAAATGTCTCTTTGTAGTAGGAAGTACTTCCACTCTTTGAGTTGGACACGACATTGATAACTTTAGATGGGGAGGAGGGAGAAGGGGAGGCAGGGTTCTCTCTCACTTTGCTGCTCACACCTGTCTCGGCACCAGGGGTGGGTAAGGCGGGGGTGGACAATGCAGAAGTGGGGGAACCAGATGGGCCAGCCACATCACCAGGAGAGCAGGACGAATCACCAAGACCCGACACCAATGGCTGGCTCTCAATAGCCTCCTCATTGCTGAGAAAGGCTATCAACACAGCGATATTGTCCGCAAGCAAGTTTTTCGATTTCCATCTCTTCAAAGCTTCATTGATGACAGCTCTGACGACATCCTTGGGTTGGTGGCACCTCTGGTCATCGTGCTCGTAATCCCAGATGAACTCTACGACCTCCTTAGGAGACATCACATTCCACAGCCCATCAGTTGCAATCACAATAAACTTTTGTTCGTCGGGATTCAGGGGATGTACATGCACGTCTGGTTTTGGGGACACCACAAACTGCTTTGTCCTCGGATTGAACGACCAAAAGTCCCCAAGAGAGCGAGAGACACTGAGAAAAGGTATCAGGTCCACTTCAGCATCCTCCTCTTCATCCTCCTCTTCTTCCAGCATACCTCCATTTCTCCTTCTTTCCCACACCACCCGCGGTACTCCCTTGCGACTGACCATCACTCGGCCACCTGTACACGGGAGAGGTGGAGAGATGTGTAGCTACGTGAAAGTGGTTAGCCTGGTAAACAGCTCTCTATACACAAACATGCACAAACACACACACACACACAAAGGTATACATTCACTGTGGACAAAGGAACCTCCATAAAAGACTAGAATAACAAGCTCTAACGCCAGGATTTAAAGATCTACTGTTACAAGGGTTAGTGCGTTCAATGCAACCCTCCCTTTCAGCGTTCTTGTCACATTCTATATGACTAATCAATTTAATATCAAAGCTGCCTATGATACCGTCCTTTGCTCAATTACATGTATTGAATTGCAACCACATCCTCCCAGCAATGGATAGACGTTGTACCCTCCTACAGTGGGTTTAATGGCTAGCAGATGTATAACGTCTATATACCCTATTCAAGCCGGTAGTGCCTTAGCCATTCAACAAAAGCACGCTAATGTCAATCTATAACAGCTAGCCTACATACACAAAGCATATTCTCTTGTGGAACCTACTTGACAAAAATGGAAGTTGGCATGCTCATTTGCTAGTCCATTAGGCGTACAGTGAGCGAGTTTAAACATGCCCAGACACTATACACTTTGATTATAGCATGTCTGTATATCATAATGAAAGTCACATGATAACATTGACTTGAGATACATACAGGGACACAGAGACACGTCTGGTAACTACAATCACGGTCTCATAGGCATGGCCTGAGTAAGGGCTACTATATACAATCAGTGTTCTGGCAGAAAAGTGGTTGGTTATGGATTCTTTCAAAGTGGTCAATTAAGCAACGAATACACTTGAATCTCTATCATACACAGGTGGACAGCAGGCCTCGTACCCAGGCCGCGTGGGAGGAGAAAGACGTCCACGCGGGTACGAGGCTAAGGTGGACAGAAACACTACGATAGTACTTACCAAGACTCTGGATCAGTCTGGTCTCATCCGGATCCTCGGGCTTGTGGTCCTTGGTCAGAACACAGGCTTTAAGAGCATGTTGTCCAGATAAGTGAGCTCTGGGATTGCTGACAGCTGTGAGAAAAACAAGCCAAGAGAAACAGCCAGGATCAAGTGTAGTAGTGGCTATATCGAGTATACATGGCTACATACTACCTAAACCACAAATACATACACATGTTGTAAAATGAAGACCTAGGTGTGTTGTGCTACTGAAAATAAAAACTGCTAAATATATTTTTGGAGCGAATGATTGCTATCAAATTTCACAATGCATTCAAACAGTGTGTACTTGAAAGGACACATTACATTAAGTTGCTATAGCAACATTGTTGTAAATTGCCAGCCAAATAGTGAAAGAAAACAGTGGCACTCACCCAAAACAGCAGTCGAATCCCCCACATTAGCGACAAAAATGTTATCTTGTCTGAATATCACTGTAGAGACGGTTGTACCAGCAGTACTCAGGTCTCCCATTTTGTTCCTCTTCCATGTTCCTGTAAAACCCAATGGTACAGTGATGTACTGTCAATATGTACTGTCAATATGTACGCCCACGTAACGTAGCCACACAAAAAAGCCCGCTCGTTTCCAGGCACCGCCCCCTGCTCGAAGGAAAGGGGGGCTGGGCATGGGAACGAGGTTCGAGAAGTCTCGAAGGAGCCGACAAAGAGAACACTTAGTAATTAGGGGATGGACCTATAATACACACTAAAGCTAAAGTGAGAGCTTCTCTATAGACTGTACATACTTCTCAGGGGCTCCATCTCTTGATGTAGGGCCAAAAAAGCTTCCTGAATGGACTCCTGGATAGCCTCGACGTCGGACGACAAGTACTTCGGCTGTGTTTGGATAATGTCCCACAGCCGCTCCCGAGCGAACTTGGCAGCCTCCTTGCCGCCATGTCCATCGAACACTCCGACAAAGGCCTGTTCTCGTAGATCGGGAGACTTGCAGAGTTCTTCGTTCGGACACAGTTTGACGGCAAGGTAGTCTTCCATGTGCCGCCTCCCGCCGGCATTGGTTTCGGCCGTCACACTGATGGTAATTCCTTTTGTTGGCATCACTTTACTTTGGGTGTTCAACTCAATGGCGAAGTAACGTCGATAATTCTGTAGATTTAGCCGACGGGAAATCAGTCTTAGCAACGCTGTTGGTGCGACGGCACGAAAAGCTTGGGACTTGGCCTTTGGCAAAATGACAATCGTCAATGTCGATCTAGGAGCACTGCGCTGCGATCTAACTGTTTAATACATCTGCATCAGTAGCCACTATTCAAAAAGCAAGTACAATGCCATTTATGGGTGCGGTGCGGTGCGGTGTGCAAGCAAAAACGCGCCGAGATACCAGCACGAAACCTTATTCATTGCCGTGCTAATCAGCAATCATGTCGCTGGAATGTAGTCTCGTTCCTGCTGCGCTGGGGAGGAGCCTTGAACGAGGCACGTGCATGAGGTGCTCATATTCCCAACAGGAAGTGGTAGAGTTAGCAAGCCTTTCCCCGCCTCCAGTTTTTGCAGTGAGCAGTATTGCACATTGCAACTGGAGGTGGGGAAGCCCTGGGAATAAGTCTAGGGGAGGGAATAGGTTCTGGTTACAACATGTGTAAAGCTGTAAAGGTTATGGCCTTTGCTAGACTGAGGCCATGTGATGGGAGTCTGAGAGGTTGATAGTAACATCCATACAGTGAAGAGCCTATGATGACAAAAACGACATCATTATGTGCTTTTGACACAGTGCACATTTATGCCTGGGTATAGCAAGACAGAATAATGTTGTCCCACACTCAATGACACAATCATATACTTCAGTAACCTCAATCTTGGAACAAACTGTCAAATCAGTGAAAAAGGTCTGACAACTGAGAATCACGAAAAGAAGCCAAGATGTATAACATTGTACGTATAAGTGCTCAGTGCAAGTTCACCTAAAAGATTCCTATAGTTTGTGATTGAGGGGTACAGTCACTTTGTTCTTCAGTGCCTCCGTTGGAACACATTGCCGCCTCTCCCACCCCTGAATCCACCCCTACCTCGTGATCTTGCTCCAGCTACACAGAAGAAAGCAAAACATGATGAAATGTGTATACTGTCATAAACAGCCTCCCATTACTGAGATACAGAGGAGGTCCAACACGGTCACATGCACTATGCATTAACAAACATTCCAAGGGTCTATATGAGAATTGTATGGCAAAGATCATGATGGGTTCTGGGGGGGTTCATGGTGCTGAAAGCGTCTCGCCAGTTGAAAGTAACACTGCACACATTGTGACCTCCATACAATATTTTATGTGGCTGTTGAGAGCCAGATGAAAGACCAAATGGACAGCTTCGGCATAGTCAAAAATACCCGCAACCCAAGTGAACCTAGCAGGCTAGAAGCTTCTAATGCCCAGAAATCGCTGTTAAAATGAAGGAATGCAGCAGGTTAGAAATTAACTTTGGAAACCATGGTCACGTGTTGCTGTATAGATCTTATCCGCTTGCTCATTTTTGATTACGTCATTCACTTCCGGATGGCAAAAGCGCACGAATGTCCATTAGCTGCTGTGTGTACGGGTGTATGCGAAGAGGATTCTCTGAGGCCGCAGACTTGATGAGATTGTAGGAAAAAGCTATCAAACGACAGAAATGGTAGGCGAAAGCTTATAGTAAGTTGTGGAAGTCAGTTTAACTGCTACTACCCAAGGTAGCTACAGCTTGTAAAAGCGTTTGAATGGTTTATCTACTCGGTAGTGAGCTAGGATCGCTTCTGCGTCATGGGAATCCGTACGTTCTCTTTGCCTTTTGCCATTGTTCACAACAATCCGGCTGTAAAACAGAACGCCCTTCCCTCCTTTTGCAATTTGCCATCCGGAAGTTAATGACATAATCTCAAAAATTATCGTTCGTGGATAAGGTCTATATGACCTCACTAGTGTTGGACCACCTCCGACTGAGGTTATAAGCTCAATTGCTGACACCATCTCCGCCATGATTACTTGCCTCGCTTCCTGGTTGGTAAATATCCTGATCTGAAAGCTAAAATTGCATTTCAACCTACAATCCTGAGACATGACCACCAGATACCAAGCTCGATGCTACAAACTTCTTGAAAGACAAGGTGTGCTCTATTTGGAAGGGATGTCCAAGTTGCACTTGATCAGACCCACTACCTTTAAAACTATCCATCAACACTCCCCTCTGTTTCACTGTAGATATAGCCTACCTTGTGCTCTCAGCATGGCCGACTTGCCACCTCCCGCTGACACGCCTCTGCTACCAGAGGATTTAGGTTTGAACATCGGCGCATTTTTGAGCATGTCCGGCAGAATAAGAAATCTGATCATGCTACCACGAATGAACACCTGTTCCACTTGCGTCACTCGCCCATCTCTGGCTGTGACGGTGATATTCTGCATTTGGCAGTTCATGTTGTCCTCAGCTTCCAGTAGTTTTCCGCGGTACACATCGCCTGTCGTCGTCTCTAGCGTTACGATGTGTCCCTCCGCCTCGTGCAGCAGCTTGATGGGGATTCCGATCGACATGACGGAGGCGTTACAGAGGAATGAAATACACCAACTGGCAACTCTTCTTGCACGTACGTACGTTCGACGACACGCGGTGGGTGGAGAATTGGCCTGCCGCGCGCGCCGCAGCTCACTCAGCATCCAAGACTGGGAGCCATGCCCCCGCAAGCCGACGATTTCCCAGTAGAGTATGGGTGATAGAGACCCACAGCCGTTGGAGACGCAGCAACTGCACAAACTGCCATTCAGAAAACGTCTCCTGAAAAGAGACAAGACCAAGTTCATGAAGTATGTCAGCTCTACTACAACTCACGGAGTTAGACGTATCTTCATCGGTAAATCTAAAATCAGGCGAGTAGTGTGGGCCTTGCTGTTTCTGTCTGTTTTTTGCGGGTGCTGCTATACTACACTGGAACGGATTCTGTACTATGCAAGTGTTCCTACTGCAACGACCGTGTCGACTGTGCATGTCCATTCCATCCAGTTTCCTGCTGTTACTCTCTGCAACACAAATTCCTTCAGGAAAGCATACCTTGATGAAAATAACCTGACTGAACTTGTTCAGTCTGCATTTCAGCTTGAAATTACAAACTCCTCCAATTATTTGAATGAATATCAAAACCAGTGTAGTCAGTATAAAAACACCGCCGTTGCTAGAAACACAAGTTTTAGACAAGTTGCAATGGAGGGGGGACAAAAGCTGGAAGATTTTGTAATGGATTGCAGCTTTGTTGGCTTACCTTGCAATATTGAGAAAGAATTTGTACCCACTCTGACACAGTTGGGAATCTGCTACACATTCAACACTGGGAAGAATTTCCCACTTAGACAAGTACAAGGGAGTGGATACCGCCATGATCTTGAATTGGTGCTAAACATCGAGCAGCATCTCTATGGTGCAACTGTAGACAATGATGCTGGCATAAGGGTTACCATACATAATCCAGAACATCCACCTCGGCCTCTTGAAGTTGGTGTTTCAGTACCACCGGGGAAAGGTGCATTTATCAGCCTCAGAGCTCATATGTTTGATGATAGAAGCAAAACAAAGTATTGCAAGGCACCCAGTAGTCCTGCAGACTTTGAGCTTCTTGAGAATTACAACTACTCTTTTCCAGCTTGTCTTGAAGACTGCCTTCTCAGAGACATTGCAGAAACATGCCAGTGCATTGATAACACTGTCAGACCACCACCGTCGGGTCCCTATTCTCACCTCCCCTTGTGCAACATTTACCAGCTTTGCTGTATGGTTGCAAGTGTGACTCTGGTTGAAGAGTGTAATTGCACAAAGGAATGTAACCACACAACATATGATATATCCACAAGTTATTCGGCCTATCCAGCTCGATTTGAAGTCAAGAAGACAGCAGAGCAATACAACACGACAACAGATATTGTGCAACACAGCTTCATTAAAGTGCATGTTTACTTCGAAGAATTGACTATCCAAGCTGAAGTGACAAGAAGATCATATGGTATTGGTTCCCTTTTGTCCGACATAGGAGGTGCACTGGGGCTGTTCCTTGGAGCTAGTATCATATCATTGACTGAGTTTCTGATGTGGTTATTGGATGAGATCAAAGACCGTTGCTTTGGGATAAATGAGAGAAGATTGAAGGATGGTATTTCTATTTCAAGTGTATTAGAGGAGGATGAAGAGGCGACCAATCAAGCTGAGTATGAGTTTGGCCAACTTAGACGTCAAGGCCTGAGTGCTTATAGGAGAGCTGACACAATTATCCGCTGTGAACAGAGCACTAGATTATAGCAGAATTACATCTCGTACAATATTTGTGCACATATGTGCCCTGATATGGTCATTGTTATGACAGTATTATAGTGGCAAAATCAGCTATATATGCTAAGAGTGTGCACAGGATGATACTTCCTATGTGACCAAGCCAGTAATAAGTTACATACTAGTATGCTTCCAGCCCATGCATGGCTTAAAGTGTGTGTACGTATAACACAATTAGCAGCATGCATTCATAGGAAGTAGCAGCATGCACTTGGCTGTATACCAACTCTTGCATGGTTACCAAATTATGTATTAACATAGTAGCAACATTTTTATTACTGCTGGCCATCTTTGGTATTACTGGAATACAAGTGTCATAGTTCTATTTCCTCAAAGTTGATCTTCTTCTGGCTTTCTAAGTTGTTCAGTTGTGTCTGCATTTGATGAACTGTATTCGTGATACTGGTCATCTGAGGGATCCTTTTCTTTAGCTCCAAAGCAACTATTTCTCATCATCTTCTTCATTTTTTTCTCACTAACTCCACAACATCGATCTTTCAGTTCATCCACGACCCACGTCACAAATTCCAAAACTGAAATAACACTAACTCCCAGAAACAGCCCCAACTGACCTCCAATGTCAGAAAGAAGCGCAACAACACCATATGCATCTTTTGTTGTTTGCAGCTCAACATTCAAACTCTCAAAATAAATGTTTACAATAAGAAAGTTTTCTTCATAGTATGAAATGTTAGTAGGAAATACCTCGCCAGTCTCATTTTGTAGTACTTCAATCAGGGTTTGGAGGGAATTCCTAGCTGGAAATGCAGAGTAGCTGGTAGAAATGTCAAAAGTAGTATACTCACATGCAGAAGGACAGTTGCAACTATCTGGCCTATAGTTTTGCTCAATGTAACAGCAAGTGTTATTAATGTTGCAGTTTGGATAGCTTGCAAAGCGGTCTGAGTCTGGAGCAAACTGATTCCCTGTTTCGATACATCCACACATTTCCGCAAGATTTGAATAAAAACAGTCAATCAGGCAAGCAGGGACGAATAGTTAAACTCTTGCCGTAGAAAGTTAAACTGTGAATTCGCATTTTGCTGTTTACAGTTGCGACGCGTTTCATCAATCACTCTCTTTTGATTCAAGGCAAGAAATGCATTTCTTCCCGGTGGTACACCGATACCCCTGTCATTTGGTCTTGGGGGCTCATCATGGGTGTGTATGGCCACCTTCACACCAACATCATATAAATTTGATGATGAAAGAACAAACTGATCTTGTTCGATATTCAGGTTCAATTGAAGACCATTTCTTGGACCAGTTCCATTTGTAACTTCTGAACTGTTGAAAGTGTAGCAATACCCCAGTTGTGTAAACGTGGGAGTAAAGTCCTCGGTTATATCGCAGAGTCTTCCTAAAAAACGACAGCCCACAATAAACTCTTCAACACGATGCCTTCCTTGATCTTGAATGTCAGTAAAACTAAGGGCATTACTGTCTGAAAATTCACGTACAAAATTGTTGCAATCTGACTGGAAATCAGGCTCGCCAGGTTCAAAGAGGGCAGCAATGCGAAAGAATTCAAACAAACCCCTTTCTTGCAAGAAGTCTCTCCTCACACTGTTGAGATTACAAATAGTCACGGCTGGAAACGTCAAGTTCTCTTCACTCACCAGCTGAAGGGTTGTGGAGGTTGGGTTTCCAAGAAGAAAGATGATACGGTTACTGATGTTGTACAGACATCCCGCCATTGCCCCAAGAAATACGACAGCCCAGAATAGCCTCCTGATCTTTGACTTGCCACTGAAAATGCGTACCACACCATGGGCCGTAGTAGATTCCACGTATTTTGTGAACTTTTTGCTGTCTTTCTTGCACATCTGCTCTCCGCAAGAGAACTCAGTCTCTTGCTTCCCTCGTGAGGATTGTTCCATGTCGCACAAATCACGTTAGGGGGCGGGGCTTGTAGCGCTCCCTAGGCTCTCTGCATGGCTATAAATATGGTACACTGGGTATTAGTGTTATTTCTGCGCTGAAAAAGTAGTTGGAGGAAGGACAATCACAGTCATGATAGATTTAGCAACAGTACTAGTACTGGCAAATTTTTTGTCAGTCACTCACAACCATGTTGTCATAGGAACCTCTCCTAGTTACTAGATAACACTGTTTTGGTGGGGTACAACATGCATGGTTGAGTGAACTAGCCTCGTACCCAGGCTCCTCCCCATGTGGAGGAGCCTGGGTACGAGGCTAGAGTAAACCATATCAAGGCAATGCACACATGCCCTATTTACACAAACTGCCATGTTTAATAAACAGTTTGCACATGTAGGTATCTAGTGGTGAGAAGGGTTGCCAATACCACTCCCACATAGTGTGCGGTGACAGATGAAAAATCTGTAGCCAACTGATGTTTAGAATTTACATAACAACAGATTCTTGTTTTACACAGATGGGAAGGAAGGATAAAAACAAAAAATCATGCGCAAGAAAAACGACTATGTCAAAACAGATTTCTCACTCCTCCATGAAAAAGTTCCAACCTAGACATTTGTTTCTTTCAATTTTGGCAGAGTTTTCATTTCTGATTCACGATGTTTGTTTTCTTCCCATTCTTCAAACTTCCTCTTTTCAGCTTCGACCCAGTCATGGATTTTCTCTTCACTGATCCCACAGCATCGATCTTTAATCTCATCCAGCAACCACATTGCCAACTCCAGTATTGAAATAAAACTTGCTCCTATAAACAGCGCCAGTTGGCCACCAATATCAGAGAGAAGGGCAACAACACTGTAAGCATCTTCAGTTACTTCCCTCTCTACATTCAAACTTTCAAAGTAGATTTCCACTACAAGATAATTGTTGGATACCTGCAAAAGTGTTAGGTTACGTTCTTGCGAAAAGTTCTTTCCAAAACGCTCAGATGGAAATATAGAGTAGCTGGTGGAGACATCGTAAACAGTATACTCACAAGCTGTAGGGCAATCACATGTCTTAGCAGTGGCATACTCATCAATGACACAGCATATCTCACTCACGCTACAATCTGGTAAACTTCTTAATGTATTTGAGATGGGTTGATACGCTTCTATACACCTACATCTCTGGGTAATGCTTGTGAAAAAGCAGTCAATGAGACAAGCAGTGGTTGAATAATTATATTCTTCTTGCAGAAAGTTAAACCCTTCCTTGTCATTGCTCTCCCGGCAGGTGTCCCTTCGGCCACTACTTCTATCCATGACCCGCCTTTCTCGAAGGGCAAGAAAGGCGTTTCTTCCAGGGGGAACGGCAACACCATCATTGCTTGGTTCACCAGGTTCCCCTTGTGGGTGCACTGCTATCTTCACGCCAGCATCACCATTCGGTGAAGCAATGTACTCACTCTGTTGAATGTTTAGAAGAAGCTGAAGGCCTTGTCTGGGACCCGTTCCATTTGCAAAGAGGGCTGGTCTCTCGTTTCTCCCACTGTTGAAGGTATAGCAGTACCCCAGCTGGGTGAGTACAGGCTCAAAATCCTCTGTTATGTTGCACCTTCTTCCTCTAAAATAGCATTCCACAACAAAGTCTTCCAGAAAATGCCTTCCCTCAAATTGGACAGTGTGAAAGATGGCATTCTGTCCTAGGCGCATTCCAGACCTACCACTACTCACATTTCGCAATGCTGGTATCAGGGGCAGTGCGTCACTCTGACACATACTTGAAAAACCATTTGCATCTGTCACTGGTGCCTGGAAGGCACTGCTTACGAATTCATCCAGACCATTTGCTTCTAAGTATGATCTTCTGGCCAGATTCAAGTTGCAGACGGTGATGGATGGAAATGCGAGGGAAGCCTCTCGTTTGATGGATATGGTTGTGGCGGTAGGCTGCCCGGCTAGGTACCTAATGCGGTCAATAATGTTGTACAGACATCCTACCATCGCCCCAAGAAATATGACAGCCCAAAATACTCTTCGGATTATTGACCTGCCACTGAAAACGTGCACCACTCCGTGGGTTGTGGTGGACTCCACATATTTCTTGAATCTCCGAAAGTCGTTGTGACAAAGTCGCTTCTTGAAAGTATGTTTTTCTTCCATGGTCCAATAATAGTCTGATAGTGCCCAGGCAATAATTACCGGGACATTCCCAGGGACTTCCCCTGGTCCGCGATCCGCTGCCTGCTGCGTCATCTTTGAGTTCCGAGCTGTAAAGTATCAGCGATAACGCATGCCAGCATCAGCTGGTAGTGAAGTCTTCGTTGCATGGTTTTTGAAGCACGGAGCTTAATTAATAGAGCCAAAGAGCTAGCCAGCTAGTAAACAGCCGTAGCGGCGATGGAGAGAGATAACAACTATGTTGAACTGAGCGTGGGGAACGGAAGAATCGGACTGTCTGCCGGAAGAGACGAAGAGTATCATTTTCAAAATGCGGAAAGAGCCGACAATGAGCGGGCACGCAACATCGAGAGACGAGGCCAGCGAGCAGATGTGGGCCAGGGAGCTGCAATCGGATTTTTTACTGGAGGTTTTGCAGGCGGGGGTGTCGGCGCTGGTATCGGAGCCCTTGTCGGCGGTATTGTCGGAACTGTAGTTCCAGGTGTAGGGAACGTTGTTGGAGTTGCTGTTGGAAGCGCCATTGGGGGAGCAATTGGAGCATCAACTGCTGGTGGTGTGGGCCTTGGCATTGGTGCTGGGGTAGCAGGATACAGAGCAAGAAGAAACTAGTGCACCTGTCCATCTCTAGACCCGCCAAAGTTTATGTATAACTTTTGACTACCAGCATAAAGAGTGAAAGACAAGTTAATTGCTAGCTGGTCCTATTGTCTAAAGAGTCACAGCTAATCTAGTATCAGTGTACATGTCACTCATATGCGTCATGCTGAAAGATGTACAGATTAATGGTGTTGATGGTCATTGACGGTGGATACTTTGCTCTGGGTACATGCATACATTTACATATCACAGCTGGTGAGGTAAACCTTTTATTATAGCCTCAAAACAAACCGCACCAGAAAAATTCAGTCTGATGGTTCATAGATTGCTTGTGGCTTGAAATCTGGCTTCAAAGCCTCAGCAAATTCCTCAGCATACATGTCCAAGCGCATAGTCATCTGGAAAGAATGGCCCAATGTACATTAGGACTCAGAGGGTGAGATAACTAAAGCTAATAACAGTTACTAATAACTGCAAGTTTTTATTCACCTCATATCACTGAACATCACGCGCCTGCATGTCTATCTATCTACATGTACATGTGCCTATCTATCTATCTATCTCTCTACCTACAACACTGTTCTGTTCTACACACCTGCATGCACCACTTGTCCTTGATTTGTTGAATCAAGTTGAGGTCTACTTCTGTCACCAGCAACCCATCACGCACACGGGAGAGACCCTAGGAAACAAGAAGGAACACTTCACACAAGAAGTAATAACACACTCATAATATATGCCACCAAACTTACTGGCGTTCTGCTTCCATCAGGGGCAGCAACATAGCTTGATCCATAGAAATGCCCAAAGTCCTTGTGGGCTGTGTATAACAGTAGGCTAAGTGGACTCAAAGGCTAAAAATCTCAAATCCTCAAAGGACTGGGAACAAGATTACAGACATGACAAACACTGCTGAGGCACTTTTCTAGACACTCCTCCAGCACTTCTGTCAAAACTACACGTTTTTCTAGACGCTCCTCTCTCTTGGAGAAAAACCTATTGTGTATGTGTGGCTAACCAGGCTTGCCATCTCCTGAGGTGAACTCATTTGGGAAGGTCTCCTGAGAAAGAAAGCAGGTATGAATGAGGCCACTTATAGCAGTTCAGGCTGGAATGAGCTATACTATACCTACAACACCTACTGCAATCACCCGTGTATATCATATTACTCACTGTTCCGACTCTGTTGATGGCTCCAACAAAGTAGGTGTTAGCAATGGCTGCATTACGAGCCTCAATGGGCCACATTGGTTCACTGGACGAAAAGATCAGAAGCAAACAAAGAAAAGGTTGGAGAGGACAAGAGAGGAATAAGGCAGGAGGCAAACAAAGATGATAATAGCCTCAAAGAAGAAGTTGGTATATAGTGATTTCTTAAACCATAAATTAAAAGCTCATCTCAGGAATTAACTGTTGCTAAAGGGTTAATTACAATTTTACCTGAGTGAGCCAACAGTTGCTGATGGGTTAAAAACAATCTCAGCTCCGTTCAGTCCGTATGCACACCAGTTCAGTGGATGATGACGACCATAACAAATATTAACAGCTATGCGGCCTATAGTAGTGAAGGGGTACGTACATGGATGTTTAATATCACAATGTCATGTAGTAACCACTGTGATTCATAGCTCACCAAACTGAGTGTGAAAGACTTTATGGCCTGTGTTACCCTCCATATAGTAAGTGGACTGCAACATGGGAAGGGAGAGGGGAGCAAAAAGAAGGGTAACAGACTCAAAGCCACTAATCCTTGATTATACAAATGGTAAAAGGCACACTGCCAAACTGGATGGAGAAGTTATGCAATGCAAAGCAAAGCCAAAGGTATGAATGAAAAGATATTTGACAGCCATTGTCCCTGTATTTGTTTACTGACCAATGAGCTCTCAACACCCCCACGTCTCAGAAGAATAGCTATGACAATGCTACCAAATATGGTAATGACTACCAAATAATGCTTTTACTCTTCTTTATGATAATTATATCATGGGATAGCTAATAACCTGTTACTATGGTAATGGCTACCAAATATGGTAATGGTGTATAATAAATTTTCCTCTTCCTCACAATGACATGATATCCTAGGATAGAAAGTGTACAATGGCTCCACCCACCTCGTTGAAATCACCAACTCTGGGAATATGGTTCTTGCGAGATTTGCCCATGATCTTGCCAGAGTTGGAGATGACCACTGTGGTGTTAGCAAGGATGTCCTGGTGTGTTGCATCACGCTCCAGAATAGGGCACAATATCACCATATTGTATCGCTGTGCCATCTGTGTGTGTGTGTGTGTGTGTGTGTGTGTGTGTGTGTGTGTGTGTGTGTGTGTGTGTGTGTGTGTGTGTGTGTGTGTGCGTGTGTGTTGAATGTTAATCTTGATCCCAGACCTAAATTGCTTACAGTTATACTATTGGAAGGCCTGGGAATGAGTCTAGGTGCACACATGTGCTTAATCGTCAATGATGCAATCAAGTGTGACACCACACCTCTTGGCACATCTTGACGCTAGGTCCATCTTCTGCTGACTCAGCAAACCCAGTCCAAGGAAGCTTCTCACGAGTGCAGAACACAAAAGGCATCACTACCAGCAAGGAGAAAGGAGAACATAAATATTTCTCTCTCAACTGTTATTGCTTTAAAACATCCTGCCTCAGTTGAAGATGAAGATGGCAGTGAAAAACTGGCAGTCAGTGGGAGCCAGAGCTCCGATCACTGGACTATGACGACCAGCAAGAGCGCATAAGAACGGGCGGCTAGAGTAAGAGCGTGTAACTCCAATAGAAGCCTGTAGTCCGGGCAAAATTATTGAACCGTACTAAAAATAGAACACACGGTCACGTGCGTGCTTAGCAACAATGCATAATGGCTTACGTCAACGCAGCATGCGCAGGGCGTGTTACTATTTTTAGTACTGGTGGTAAATTCCGCCCGGTTTCGAATTTTACGTAGTTACACGCTCTTACTCTAGCCGCCCGTTCTTATGCGCTCTTGCGACCAGGCAACCACCTGCTCTAGGCTCGTACCGAAGCTCATTTCCTCGTCCCACGCACTGGAGGAAGGAGGAGATGACCCTGGGTATGAGGCTACACCAGCTCCACTGCCAGATTTTCACTTTTCCTTTCCTTCATTTGCTGCATGCCATGTCTTCATTGCAAGCTTATGTTTAACAATCACATAAACTGTGCTATTAGAGATGATTACCCCAGCACTCCTGGTAGCAGATGACATTCGCTCCACAGAGGTAGGCAGCATGGGTGATCTCCTTAATACGTTCCCAGATGGCTGCTCTCTACATTTGGGAGATGTATTTGTTGGATGTTGCTTAGCAACCAAATCTTTGAACTTGAATAACACAAAGTGGAAGGGGTGGAGGTTATAATGGGTGTGGCAGTGGGTTGCTAGGGGTACCATCCAACAAATGAGTTACATTCCCCAGACAGAACAGCATTTGCCCTTCAGCCTCATGCTGCTCCGTCTGGGGAATGTAACTATTATATACAGGTATGTATGCATGTATGTATGTATGTATGTATGTATGTATGTATGTATATTTGGTGGTTGTCTGTTGCTTAGCAACCAAAATGTGGTAGAGGGTCACATATACCTTGTCTTGTTACCTATATTTTGACATAAAGTGGAATGGTAGAGGTGATATGGTAGTGGGTTGCTAGGCGGTAAATATGTATGCAGGCAGCCCCATTCCGAGAATGAGGCGAGTATGCAAATGCAGGAAGACCAAAGTGCAATGTAAGCATGGCAGACTTTACGTGCATACCACATTCAATTGGTTAGTGGTTTTTGTTTGTGACAACCACCAACATCTCCTCTGAGAACAAAATACTAATGGACAGTAGTCTCGTTCCCATGGAGACTTTTTTTCTCCAGACTAAATGTGCTGCTGTGTTTATGTTGCACATGCGAAAGCAAACTCCATATATGGACATAGTCTCGGAACTAGACTCAGCAGAAAGGTCTAACTGGTTATGGAAGGTAAGCAATTAATAAAATTCCGAAGTGTACAGCCGATTTACCAGACCGTCCTTTTCGATTTTTTTCGAGGGTCTGGTTCTGAGACTAATATGGACAGGGGATGAAATTGCAGCTAGGTAAACAGCAGTATATGCTGACTGAGACAGACAGACAGAAAGACACACACATACCTGCTCCTCTATGGGGTCAGTGGTTGGTCGGACAATGGCATTCTGCACGAGAGCAATCCTCACTCTTCGGGGAGGACGACTCTGCTCAGGAGCAGCACCAACCCGGTAGCCTTTCACTTCAAATTTTTTCTCATCAGCTAGCTTTCGAGCATCAGCTGGGATCTCCAGGGGCCTGGTATGGAGGGGTGCAAATGAGAGAGGCAATATGGGGGTGGGGCGTACACTTTCTGCGTCAGCTTTCTCCACCACTCACTCTGCAGGCTTGCCATACAGGATCCTCCTGAGCTCCGTGAGCTCACGTTGATCCAAGGCGCGCTCGCCCGCCTTCTCCAGCAAACTCTCCACGCTCTCGATTTCAGCAGCCATCTTGCAAAGGGGACGCCCCTTGGTGATTAACCAATTTGCAGTTGACCTCCCGGTTGACCCCAGATTTGTCAATGACGTATGTTTGCTCAGTCAGCAGACGGAATCAGCCGATCGCTGAGTATAAAAAGGCGAAGGACGGTCTCTTCGCTTCGCATGCGACAAGGCGCGGCAGTTCCAAATAGCTGAGGGATCTTCGCAGCACAAGAGTCGAGAGTCATGGAGTCACCAAAGTTGATGTGGTCTCCCAGGGGGGAGAGAACGAACATGGACGACTTCAGGGAACGAGTGAACCAGAAATTCAACCTCGGGTTTAGTAAGTACTTGTCCCGCCCACGCACATAATTGACATTTAAAGGTGAAGTGCCCATGAGCAATGAAGGTATGGGTTAGGGTTAGTGAAAAGGAATCCTATCTTACTCGTGTGTGCGAACACACAGCACGCATATCTTGGTTTGATCTTGCTTGCTGCATGTAGTATGTTAGCCTCGTCCCCAGGCCCGTTCGAAAAATCGGAGAAGAGGACCTGGTATCCACTGTTTGCGCATGCGCTTAATTTCCCGACATTCCAGGAATTCCGGATAATACCGTGTTACCTCCGCATGCCGTGACGTCAGGTACGTGTATTTTGCCGTATATTTAATCGTACACTGCTGACAATGGCTATTTCTGTGCAAGGCCTTGATTCTGCCGTGTTGTATGCCTTCCTGCGACTTCGAGGCGAAGCGACGGCGCTAAAACACGACAAGAAAGCATCTATGAAGCATTTATGGTTGTATCTTATGGGTTTTGGCAAGTTATAATTCGTGTTACACTTACATTTGTAGTGTGAAGATGGTACTGCGTCGACAGCGCAGTTCAAGCTGGGGTCAGAAGGCCTGGGCAAAGGGCTAGGAGAGCAGCGCTCGCCTCTTTGGCGTTATACTATAAAAGCCTATAATGCTATATGCCATATATGAACGTCATAGTTCATAACCACATGATGTTGGCCGTCATTTGACACATCCTTGCACAATTTCACGTGAGCTGTACGCACTAATTAAGCGCATGCGCGAACAGTGGATACCAGGCCCTCTTCTCCGATTTTTCGAACGGGCCTGGGGACGAGGCTAGTAGTATGTATGTTGCACTTGAGGAGAGCTAGCTGTCATGTGGGCCAGCCCCGCCCCTTTCTTTGGGCCAGTTGTGATGCGCAAGTTCACTTTAACCAAACCAGGTGGGTACACTGGGCACTATACCTGCCAAGAACGGAGCCACAACGTTTGTCATAGTTGTTTAGCTTTCTCTCCACCCTCCATTAGGTGGTCAAAATTACCAGTTGGGAGGGGGAGAAGGGCAGCCAGTTACTCGGAATTAGCTTTATATTAGATGGACAATGAATATGGTTCTAGATGACCTCTTGACCTCACAAGTTTGACCTACTATATTGTGCTCACAGATCAGCTCTAGTCGACACTATCATCTGCAATACAGTAGGAAGTCACTTATCCGAACTTCAGTTATCCAAATCTTTGCTTATCCAAACCCCCAAAATAATGATATTCATAGATATTTTGCGCATTAACTGGAAAGTAAGCTGCTTTGCATTCAATAGTATTGTTTCACTCATCCAAACATTACAGTTACCCTCCGCTCCAAACATGTTCAGACAAGTGACTTCCTACTGTACCATCTGGTAGTACTGAGCAGATTATGATACTTGGCCTGATGTCTCACACAGTAATGTAGTAACTAGGGAAGACTCGTGTTAATAGTTCCACCCTGGCATTCACACACACACACACACACACACACACACACACACAGCTGAGTACGAAGACTTGAGACAATGGTCTACAGAACACTATGACAAGTTTTGGGAGGAGTTCTTCCACTTCTCAGGAATCAAACACTCGACTCCTTACAACGAGGTAGTTATTCCATACAGAGCAGCTGTGGTGGCACGGTAGTGCAATTATACTGCTCTTTAATCTCCGTATTTAACACATACTAGAAGCATCTTTAGTGTCTTTTTGTGTTAACTGAAATTGTTATAGAAGCTGCCGTCCTCTTGCCCTCCAACATGGTGGCTGTTTTCCTTTTGTTTGTTGCAGAAGACAGCTTGTCTTTGTGCAAAGATGTCCTGACTGAGTCTAGTCATCTAGTCTTAGACTTAGGAGCCAATGATGCATGTAGCCCTAGTCTAACTTTCTACCCTTGACGCCACTCATGGGAGAACAAATACCAGGCTCCCCGCTTTTCTGTACTGCAAGTGACTAAAAAACTGGATGGGTGCCTTGGAGCAAGGCTACTTCTTCTCCCCATGGGTTCAACTAGCTTACCCTATCTTGTTGCCAGGTGGTGGATATGACAAAGGGCATAGCAGACATCCCGGAGTGGTTCCATGGCTGCATGTTCAACTACGCTGAGAACCTGCTCAAGCGTGAAGAAAGCAAAGTTGCCATTATCACCTACGGTAAGCCACACTGAGTGTTGGGCAGATGGAAATTAGATGGTTGCTAACTGTATTCAATTGCATATAGCCACTTTAATTTTCCTCTCCCTCCTTCCTCTCCCTTTCTCCCTCCCACCTCCTTCCATCTCTCCTTTTATCCTTCTCTTTCCTTCTCTTTCCCTCTCCCTCCTTTCTCTTTCCATTCTTCCTTCCTCTGTCCATCCCTCCCTCCCCCCTCCTCAGGTGAGGGTCAAGATGCAGGTTATGTCACCTATCCAGAACTGAGGCAGCAAGTGGCCACCATAGCAGCTGCCCTCAGAGACATGGGCATCACCAAGGGAGACAGGATTGTGGGTACGTCTGTTCAATTCCAGCTGTGTAT